>JAQZBX010036788.1:0-15225 GCA_029593785.1 Cabassous unicinctus
AATGTCCAGTTGCCCGTTATTGACTAACCAGTCCAGCGCCCGATGAGGCATATTTCTCAAGGAGTCCAACAGTAGCCCCATACCGTTTTGGCCCTCCTTTGCAGTGCTTTGCCTTGCACCCAGCGGTACCAATCACAGCATAAGCTAGGAGCATGTTTTTGCAGGTAAACAATTTAAAAAGGAAAGATATCGCTATTATTATTAAGATTATAACCAGGGTGAAAGAGGCCCCAAGTTCTGAGGTGCCCAGTCCTCCTCAGTAAGTCGGGTATCCTTGATCCCTCCTTGACCAGCCGCGGACCTTGTCTTGCATCTGGTCTTGTCGAGAGCTAAGCACCTCCATTGATGGCCGCCACACTGTAGGGGTTCTGTGGAATGTGAATCAAGTCTTAGTAATTCATTCCTAGAGAGAGGAGGAGTATAGGGCTGGTCATCATTCACAGGTCTTACATTGGCCATCTACAGGGAAGCAGCATAAAGGAAACAGTTACTGAGGTTAATTGCACTGTTTACATCCCGTCTTCATTTCCTGATTGAGTGGAAATTCCATCAGGAGTCTACATTAGAGTTCACTCTTTGTGTTGCACAGTTCTATGAGTTTTGGCACATGTCATGTATCTACCATTACAGTATCACACAGAATAGTTTCACTGCCCTTCTCCCCACCCTGAAACCCTGGCAACCACTGATCTTTTTATTGTCTCTATAGTTTTGCCTCTTCCAGAATGTCACATAGTTGGAATCATACAGCATTTAGAATTTCCAAACTGGCTTCCTTCCTTCACTTAGCAACGTGCATTTAAGGCTCTTCCATGTCTTTCCTAGGCTTGATAGCTCATTTCTTTTTTTCACTGAATAATACTCCATTGTATGGAGGTACTGCAGTTTGTTTATCTGTTCACCTATTGAAGGACATCTTGGTTGCGTCTAATTTTTGGCAATTATAAATAAAGCTGCTATCAACATTCATGTACAGGCTTTGGGTGAACATAAGTTTTGAACTCATTAAGTAAATAACCTGGGATGTGATTGCTAGATCATATGTTAAGCCTTTGGATAGCTTTGTAAGAAATTGCCAGACTGTCTTCTAAAGTGGCTGTACCATTTACATGCCCACCAGCAATGAATGAGAGTTCCTGGAGCTCCACATCCTTGCCAGCATTCAGGGTTGTCAGTGTTTTGGATTTTGTCCATCCTAATAGGTATGTAGTGGCATCTCATTGTTGTTTTAATTTGCAGTTCCCTAATGACCTCTGATGTTGAGCGTCTTTTCACATGTATATTTTCCATCTGCATATCTTTTTGGTGAGGTGTCTGTTCAGATCTTTTGCACACTTTTTTGTTGAGTTGTTAATTTTCTTATTTTTGAGTTTTAAGAGTTCTTTGTACATTTTATACATCCTTTATCAAATATGTGTTTTGCAACTATTTACTCCCTTTCTGTGGCTTGTGTTTTTATTCTCTTTATCAAATTGATTTTTACCCACATTTTATAACAAAAAGAATCCAAAATGTTGAACCTGATGAACTTTAGAGAATGTAACTGATAGCTCTCATGGCTGCATGCCCCTCCCAGCCCTGTGTGTGATGTAGGAATCCATTATCCTGCGGGCATTTTCCCTCTCCCCAGTCTCCACCTCCTCAGGCAGGGGAAAATAAGACAGAACAGGAAACGCTAAGACACAGGACAGGGCCCCAAATTCATGCAAGGCCTATGTGTCTACGTTTTCCAGGTGAGGGGACTGTATAACCAGTGTTTGGTCTGTTTCCTTTCCCTTTCTGGGATAATGAAGTATTTTTGTCTGGGAAGAAATTTTACTGTTTTTTCCTGGGACTTATAAAAACCAAGAAGTGCACAACCTGTATTGAAGGAGACCAGGACACTGAGCTGTGCCGTGGCCATACATCTTTGGCGAGAAGCAAAGCCTATGTATCAAGGACAGGTTTCTATTTGATAGCAGCTACCTGGGAATCACCAGGAATGGGAAAGGAAACACGAAGGGGACAGGATGGGAGCATCAGCCGTAGATGGGAGTGGGAGGGAAACCAGAGTAGATTCCACCAAGCATTTACCAAGCACCTGTAAATGTGCCTGTCAGTAGACAGACAAAATGGGTGAAAACACGGGTCTTGCATTCAAAGAGCCAACAGCAGAGTTTTTAAAGAGAGACTGAGAAACAGTTTCATTTGAGCTAGTGCCGAGTCTTCCTCATCAAGGACTTCGCTTGGGAACTGAGTGTGACTCATTCACACGTGTTGATGACTAATCTGCTCCGGGCTCCACGACACCTTCTGTCTCATCACCAATCCTCTGCAGCAGACATTATTCATTCCTTTTAACAGATTGGAAAAGTGAGGCCTTTGGATGACAGAGTGGAGAAGGGATGGGTGAAATCTGAATCCAAGTCTTTCCTGATACAAGGCCTTGCTCTCCACACACTAGTACTCTCTGACCTCTGGCCAGCATGAAAAACCAACCCATCATGCTTGTCTTCAGGGCTCTGGGCTGTGCTGTCTCCCTCCCCTCCTTCCCAGTCTTCCTAGTTGGTAAGGTGACTGTTTCATGAAGTGTAAAACCAGATTTCATTTGTGATCTAGCAAACAAATGTGAGAAGCTTTCGTGTCAGTCCTCAGCCCTAATCTTGGCCACCACCCTTTTACAGATGAGGGGCTGCCCACATGATATCAGGCAACCTGGTGCAGGCCACACAGCTGATAAGACCTGCAGCTCAGGCCAGCATGCAGGTCTGTCTGCCCGTCCTCTCCACCATGCATCATAAGCCTCACGATGACAGCAAAAGGGGCTCATGAGAACTTTGTTCTTCTCCCTTGAAATACCAACCAAGGGGATAACAGAAGGAGCTTAAATTTCTTCAAGAGAAAATGACAAGCTGTTTGGCCTTTAGACAAAGAAAAGGGGGATATGTGCCTCCATCCTAAAACCCATATTCCTGAGCCTTTTATAACGATTGGCTGCAGACAGACCGAATGTGAGGATCATTGGGAATGTCATCATCATGATTTCCATTCTTGAACCAAAGGGCAGTTATTGAATACTAACTACCTGCCAGGCGTTCTGGCACACATGAAGAATAATAAGACATGCTCCCCGCCAGCCCAAATATTCACACTCTAATACCAGATGCAAGCGTGTAAATAAATACAGGAGCGTGTGATGAATTCTCTAATAGAGTTAAGTGTACGCATCTATAGGGCACTGAGGAAGGAGCCAGCAATTACCTGGGTTGTTACATCAGGAATGCTTACAACTATAAGAATCAGAAAACTCAACTTTCAGTGGATTAAACTAAAATAGGGGATTTGTACTTCACACAAAAGAATTCTGGAGAAGGCAACTACAGACATTGGTTTATAGGTCAGCAATGTCTGCCCTCTCCCTCATGGTCACAGGATGGCTGTCATGGTTCCAGTCATCACATCTCTGCTCAAACCTAACGGTGAGTGTGATGGGTGAGGTGGGAAGAAGATGGCACCAGCTATATCTGGACCTTTTCATCAGCAAATTGAAAGATTACCCATGTGTCTTTTTGGGCAAACCTAAGTCATATGGCCATCCCTAGCTACAAGGAAGTCTGGGAAATCAGAGAATAGTATCATCAAGATTAGTTTAGATCATAAATGGATCATGATCCATTTACAGGGGATGAGGTCACTGTAACTCCAAACAAAACAGGGTGGGGAGGGAGACAACCCTTTGGACCCAAGTGATCCAGGAAAGCTTTACAGAAGAGATGTGTTCGAGCTTGGCCATGAAAGTCAAGTAGGCATTCACCAGGTAGAGAAGAAATAAAGGATATTCTAGGGAGGGGGAACAGCATATGCAAAGGCACAGAGTCATGAAAGCCATATTCAGGAAATACCAGGTGTTTCTTTTAGCCTGGATTAGAGCTGGAATTTTAAGTGGGGTCAGTTTGCAACAAGCTTAAATGCCAGACTGAGGAGTATAGATGTTATTTTCTTGGCTGTAGAAAGTCAGTGAAGGTCTTGAGTGGGAGTCTGTTTTCTCAAGACCCCTCAACCTTACCTCCTGACAGAGATAAGGTCCATCTTCTCATTTGCCTGGTATTTGCCTAGACTCAGATTTCTTAGCACTTTTGCAATCATGAATTATTTTCATGAACTTTCTAGGACCTAAGAACTTCAGAAGCTGAAATTTTCACTGAACCCTTTCCAATGCCTTGTGTTTGTACTGAGGTCTTCTTTCTGCCTTTGAAATACTTTTCCTGGGTCCTTGATGGGTAATAGAGTTTTTTGTTTCTCCTTTAATCACATTGACTTCTGCTGTCTTCCCAGATGATGTTCAAGTTTCCTGGAGAGTAATGAATTTCTGTCACTTTTCTCTGGCTCTCTGCAGGCTGCCTCCAAGTCTGTACATATACTCAACTTCCATAGACATTTCAGATCCAATCCGATCACGCCCATGGGTCCTTGATGCGTGGCAGCTTCTGCAGCCCACCTGGCGTGCCATCTCAATGCCTCCTTCTCTGGTCCCTGCTGAGTGGGAGGTTCAGCCTGTGTATCCAGGAAGTCCTGCAGCCTTAGTATCCTGGGATGGGTGGGTGGGAGGTGGGGGTCCCACATTTGGGAGGGGAAAGTAGGTTTCATTTCTGATCCTGTAATCTGTATATCTCATATAAAATAGGGAGAGAAATTCAAAATGTCTCTATCAGATTCTGGCTGTCCCCTTTCGAGCTGTGTAACTTTGAGCAATTTGCTAAACTTTCCTCATCTATAAGATAGGATGATGATAAAGGCACTTTCAGAGTTGTGTGAAGATGAAATGGGGAGCCAAGTATTAAGAGCTGTGCTGGGCACATAGTAAGCATGTTAGCTGCTAATTGTAATTATTATTCTTACCGCCTTAATGTGCCTCTAAAAGTAGAATAAGTTATGATAGGTTTTTACCACAAGCCTTGTGGACCCATATGCACTTACCAGCTCCTCACAAAAATCTATTTTCAGCTCATTCTCCAGAGTCACTCTGTCGTAGGTGTGAAAGCTTGTCAGTAAATGTCATATACACCGCCAGCTTGCTGTCCCGAAGCCAGCAGTGACGGGTGATTCTGTCCCTCAGGGTACCAGGAAATGACACGTCTCAGTAGTCAGACAAGTGCTGATCAAAACTATAAGCAATACAAATCCTGAGTCAGATTTGCAGAGTCAGGAGTGTGGTTTAGTGGAAGGTACAGTGGCCCAGGAGACAGATGCTAGGCTCTGCTTCCACCTCTGCTGTGTTACCCTCGGCAAGGCACTTCCCCTCTCTGGCCTTGGTTCCTCCACACTTAAAGGTGGCTTCCCCCAGGAGCAATCGCTGTCAGCATCTTCACAGGCTCCTGGTTGTCAGGCTCAAGCCCCTTCTATAAGCTCCATATGAGCTCGAGGTCCCTGTGATTCTATGCTCTGGTCCTAGGCAAGTAGGGTTCTCCTGCTCACCTACAAATGAGCCTCCAAATCCCCTCCTGTGGGTCCTGGAAATCATGCTTGTGTGGTTTCACCAGGTT
Source organism: Cabassous unicinctus (assembly GCA_029593785.1). NCBI lineage: Eukaryota > Metazoa > Chordata > Mammalia > Cingulata > Chlamyphoridae > Cabassous > Cabassous unicinctus. The sequence continues at coordinate 5,523 of JAQZBX010036788.1, forward strand.
CAAGGTCAGAACCAGTGTGGCTTGAAGGTCACCATTACTGACTCCACTGGGAAATGAGAGGGAGTAAATGGATGCATAGGAAGAGGGGCGTTAGCTGAAGACCAGGAGTTTTTGAAAACGTTGGTAGTGATTTTTCTTGGGTGGAGTATCTGTCAGGGTCCCCAGAGTAAACACGTCTCAAACTGGGCAATTGAGGGGAATTTAATAAAAAAGACTTTATAAAGCCATGGGCAGGGCTTCTAAGAAAAAGACCTTCCAACTCCCTGGGGCCAGTTGCTGTTCTCATTTTTAGGCCCAAAGGAGTGAGGTAGGGTCAGTTACCTGAACCCAGCCTTGGGTAGGAGTACAGCCAACCATGACCATTTAGAATGTCAGGGGGCAGGGCGGGCGGGACAGAACTGACATGCCCACCTCATGCTCCTGCCCTCTCATCTCCTGCCCGTGCCCCCCCACTGGCTGAACCCATTCGAAAACCAGAGGTCAAAGAAGTCTGCAGATGCCATCGATAGGGATCAGCATTGGGGCACAGCAGAGTCGGTGGGGTGCGTGGAGAGCGGATCTGGGGGTCAAACCAGAAGATTTCCAGCACAGATGACAATGGAGATAGAAAGGGCTGGATGGAAGAGAAGAGACTAGAGATGTATGAGGTCAGTTGTCTTCTTGTTTACCTGTCCTGAGGGGTAAGAGATACTTTCTGATGTAAGTTACAAATGAACCCTCTTAAGCAGAGTATCCCATTCTGCCAAGCTCTCAGGAACCCTCTAAATCCTACTCGTGGTTACCATGGCTGGAAATCCATATCCATAGGCCCTTCCTCTGTCCCCACAAAATATCCTATAATTTCAGTGCCCAAAGGGGGATTAGAAGCCATCTGAGTCCTCCTCCTCCAACACAAGAGTCCACTTTACTCCAGATTCCTCTAAAATGCATGCCCTTCTTGCTACCTCAGCTCCACCATCCTAATCCAGGCCAGCATGATCTCTCCCCCGGCCTCCTACGGGACTGCCTATGTGGCTTCCCTGCCCCCATTCTGGCCCAGCTAGCATTCCCCACACCAAGACTGAAAATGCAAGTGACCGTGCCGTGATTCTGCTTGTGGCAGCCCACGAGGCCCCATCTGGTCAGCCCCCGCCTACCCCCCCAAGCGCACTCCTTCGATTTTGGATGACCAGTGCGTCACCAGCCTTATTGGTGTCTCCAAGGGTCTTGTTTCTTCCTGCCTCACAGTCTTTGCACATGTTGGAAACTTGCATAAAAAAATTCTTTCCCCATTTCAGCCTCCCTCGATAGCTCATCTACATCCCTCAGAACTCAGCACAAATGTCACTTCCTTGAGCCCCAGACTATGTCAGATCCTCTGGTTATGTGCTTTCATAGCTTTCTATACCTCTGTTAAAAGCATATATCATACTTGTAATATTTAAATGTGTGGTTATTTAATGTTGGTTTCTCCTACTAAATTGTAAGTTCCACAAAGGCAGTGATCCTGTCTCATCTTCATCTCTGTATCCAACCCTAGATCAGTGCCTGGTGCATAGTAGGTGCTCATTTTTAATATTTGATGAATGAATGAAAAAGATTTTGATGCTAGATAGATTTGATTTTGTGTTATGTTTGAGCATTTACTAGCTAGGTGGCCCTGGTCTGGTCTGAACCTCAGGCTCACCATCTGTAAAATAGGCATAAAAATAGAAATAACCTTCCCAGTTTATTTTGAGTATCAAATGTGTTAACATGTGTGTGTGTCTTTATATTACCCTAGCCGAGTATTTAGCATATATGGGTATTAAGTAAACGGTAGCTATTATGTATTTCTCTAGAGCCTAGCAGAAGGTAATGGAGTGTTCCGTGTTCTGATGATTTAAGAACTAAGGCAACAAAGGTAAATCTGAATATGCACCAATAGGCTGAACCATCTTACCGATCAGAAGGCAACTGGATTGCAAAGGGTTTTCTGGAACTCCCTTAGCAACTCCGTCATCGTCTCCTCCTACCTCCTTTTAATCCTTTTCTGCTTTTTATATGACACCAGTCTCTACCTGTAATTACTACACAAACCCAAATTCCCAGACAGATGCGGAAGAGGAGGCATTAGAGATGAGAGGTGGCTTGGGTGGGGGCCACCAGGAGACCTGGGTACGAGGCCCAGCCCTGTGCTGCCATGAATCCACCGTGTGGCCTTGGGCAGGTCACTTCTGCTCTCTGTGAACTTCACTCTCCTCGTCCGTAAGACGCTTAGCCCACTGAGGTCGTTCATGATAGTAATTAAGAATCTGGGGTTTGGGGTTTAGAGCTGGCTTCAAGTCTCAACTCCGCAACTCACCAGCTGTGAGCCACGTGCCATCTCCCTAAACTGGACAATGGGATTCAAATGGCTTTATTTGGAGGATTTAATGAAACAATTTCTCCAAAGTTCCTGGCAGTTTTGTACACAGTAAATTAAGATTTGTTTGTCTGGGGACCCTTAGGCCCACCCTTATTTTCACTTCGTGTAAATTTCTCCAAGTTGAGGAAGCCGAAGTTCCCTGAGTCAGACGCATATCCATCAGCCTTCCTGCAGGCTCAGCACTTGGCAAGGGCCCGAAGCTTTCACAGTGGACATGAGTGACACCAGCCCACGTGCAATTATTTTAATGCTGGCCTGGGACCTTGTCCGCACCGGGGTTTGATGTATTGTCAGGGGAGAGAGTCTTCCCTCTCCTACCCTTCAAAAGGCACAGGAATAAAACCACGTTTCCCACTGAATCTTACCTGAAATACAAGCTCTGTCGAGTGCTCTCATTCCAAGAAGGTTCCACAGACCCTTTCTGTGCCTCCTGAATGCTCAGTGCCTGCCCCTCCCTTCCCGCTGCAGGGGGCTTATGCTGCTAGGAGGGAGAAAGGAGGAAGAGCACTGGCTGTGCAGCCTGAGTGCCCCATCGTTGAGGGGGCACGGCGACCCACATTTACAGAGCAGCCCTGACATGTAGGCACTGTGTGGAGGTGACTAGCCCCTTGTGCTCTAGCGACATTGTGCAGCTTCTCATTGCCAGGCGACCCTGCTGGCCCAGCCTCTCCCCTCTGCCTGAATCATGTCCCCACCATTCCCCCTGCCCCAGGCCCCGTTGCTCCAGGAAATACCTGTTCATCCTTTGAGACCCAGCACAGGCTTCTCATTCTGGGATGCTTCCCTGAGCATTCTGGAGCCATCGTTTCTTGCACCTCCCTCTGTTACATCTGTGTACACATCTACACGTCTCCCTCAGCAGGCCACGAGGGTGCCAAGGGCGAGCCCAGAGTCACATGGCTCTGGCCATCTCCCAACACAGCACACTGCAGACACTAAATATGGAGAACCAGCATTTACTGAGCACTTACCCTGTGCCAGGCACTATTTACATGCTTTACATGTACTAACACAGCAGCTCAATGAGACAGTGTATCAGTAGGGTCCTGGGTGGAGGCAGAAACCATATCAATTATTTGAACAGAGAATTTAATATTTTAAAAAGTGGTAACTAGGCATAAAATGTTAGTTTAGTATTTAAAAAGGCAAAAAGGACATTGGAGGAAGCAGCAACTCTACCCTAGAGGAAAAAGGAAGGGGTGGGAATCATTAAACTTGAGTTACCAGCCAACTCCAGGGGCACCAGCAGCTGGTGAAGGGGGTTTGGGGGAAAGATGATGAAACTCATTCTGTGAATAGTGAAGAAACTGCAGACTGGATTTAATTGCTGCTTAAAAAAGGAGGTGCTGCTGCCCAGGTGAAAAAGAGAGGCTGGGCAATATGCACGGGAACAGGAAGCAGACAGAAGGAGCAAGTTCAGCCTCACAGTCTCCCTCTCGTGTCCCCCATCGGCAGCACCTAACAGAGAGCAGCTGGCAAAGCAAAAATGGGGTTCAGAGTCCCAGCCTTAGCATCACAGAGCAGGTTTGGAGCTGATTCGAGAGCTTAATAAGTGGGACAGGCAGGAACGGTTGCTATTCCGATTTCACAGATGAGGAAACTGAAGCACAAATCTATTGAGTAACTTGCTTAATGTTAAACAACTATGTCGGACAGAGCAGAGTTTGAACCTAGGCAGTAAGAGCTTGGAGCCTTTGCTCTTAACTTTTGTACCATGAATACCGAACCAGTGTATGAATGAACGAGTGAATAAGCAGAGACACAAACAGTGCTTAGCCCAGGGCCAAGCTCACGGCCTCCTGGGTGTGCGAGGTCCCTTCCGCCTGACTGCCTCCTTATCGCCTGCCAGGTCATTCACTGGAACTCCCCCAAGAAGCTTCGGGTAAAGAACAAGCACGTTGAGTTCTTCCGCAATCTCTACCTGACCTTCCTGGAGTACGACGGGAACCTCCTGCGGCGGGAACTGTTTGGCTGCCCCAGCGAAGCCGATGTCAACAGTGAAAATGTAAGTGGGTCGGCAGGGCAGGGCTGGCCTCTGTCATCCGTTGACTTCCTCCAGCGTGCCAGGCGCTGGGCCAGGCAAGGCCGTGCCCGAGGTGAGCCTGCCCCGGGGGCTCTCTGTGTGGTGGGAAGGGGCTGTGGACGGAGAGGGCGTCTGGGGAGCCCGGAGGAGATGCTTTTGGCCCAGGGTCTGTGAGATCAGAAGTGAGTCCTACACTGTGAGTTTCCAAGCACAGCAAACAGAATGAGCCAAAACGCCAACAAAGCAACAAAGCCTCTCTGTCTGAGTCTTTGGTCATTCTGAAATGTGTCACCACGTGGGACACCCACGGTTCAGCCAGGACGGTGCATGGGGTGGTGCAAAAGCCATAACTGGCTCCTTTAGGGGTTAACATGGTTGGAGAAAGTGTTAGATGAGTAGTCACAGGCAGAGCTAACATCTCTGTATTTTCCTGTGGCTTTATTGTCTATCATATTTTCGTATGTTATATCTCATTTAATGCTCTTAGAAACCCTCTTTTGTTTCCCCTGCTGGCACAGAGAGGTTAAGCAGGTTACCCACAGTCACACAGCAAGCAGGGGGCAGAGTTAACTTGAATCTGAGCCCTCGTTTCAGGTTCTGAAGAACAGGATGTGGGGAAGCTGCACACTGTAGTAGAATAACAGCAGGGCATATGGAGTCAGACAGACCTGAGTTTGGCTTTAATCTCTTTACTATCTGTATGACCTCTCTGTGCTTCAGTTTCCTCAACAGTCAAATGGGGATTACAAACACTTCTCTTACAGGGATGTTTTGAGATTGAGTGAGAAATTCCATGTAAAATACCAAAGCTCAGCATTTGCCATGTGTTAGATGCTCAGTGAATATCTGTTCGCCGTCCTTCCTTTGACTGTTAGTACTACACACAGAAGCAATTGGTTTATTCATTCAACAAACATTCACTGAGGGCCTTCTGCTTACTCTGCACTTTGAGTATTTATAGATTAAAAAAAAAAATACACAGGGTCGCTGCTCTCATGAGGCTTATATGCTAGTAAGGGAGACACAATAACAAAATAAACTCAGCTGTGGCAAGTGCTGCACAGTGATGTACTAGTGAGCAGCTGGGCAGCTCCATTGGGGCTTCTGGGAGGACTTCTCTGAGGCAATGACATTTAAGCTAAGATCTGAATGACAAGAAGAGAGCAGGTGCATTCTTGGCAGAGGAAGTAGCTGGTGCAAAGGTCCTGAGACAGGACAGGCTTGGTTATGAAGAAAGGAAGGCTGGCCAGTGTGCCTGGGGGGCGAGTAGGGGAAGGTGAAGGGACAGGAGAATTTGAGCAGCAGGTAGGGAGAGGCTGAATCAGGAGGGGGGTTGTCAGCCAGGTTAGAGTCAGAATTTAGTTTTATTGCTATTGTTGCTATTGTCTTTATCATGAGCATCCCGTTAAGCTCCACATGTCATGAGAAGAGCGTCTGTGGGAAGCTCGGAGGAATATGCTCACATGCCCCTTTATTGGGACGACTTTCTGGTCAAAATACATCCCTGCTCCCTTATTATTTGGCCCCCAAGTCACAGTCAAGTTGCCGCTAGCTCTGAACCTTCTCCACATCATCTTAGATGCCTTTCTCAGTGTCTGCCCTTCTCCGCAACTGGAGAAAGAGGAGAGAAAACCATTAAGTACTTGAAATCTTTCAGATTCTCGGAAGCACTTAGAGGTTTCAACAAAGTGTTCTTTTGTTTTTTCCCTTCAGTTCTCTGGGCTCAAAGCAGTATTTGTCATCATCATCAATATTTGAGTGCCCATTCGGCACTTTTTCCAAAAGCTAAATGAGAACTGCTCTCTTGCCTCTTTTTTCTTCCCTCCCTTCTGTGGAAGAGGCTCAAATAAAAGGCGTCGCAGGATGAAGCCATCAGTTAATCACCCCACCCGTATGGCTGCATTCCCACGGTGTGCTGTGTGTCATGCAAAGTCGGGCTCTCTTTGTAAATGACTCACCACCTTTTCCTACCGTCCCTCCCCTGTCGGGTGAAGAAGGCATTGATGGCCTTTCTTGGAATCTGAGACTGCTTTATTTGCACAGTAAGCACATGTGAATGTCACCTTCTGCCAGGCACCATGTGGGGCTCTAGCATTGAGCTTAGAGACTGACCCACATAACTGTTAGAGACGCCAGGAGGGAAGTCGCCCCGGCGTGGGGAGGGCGTACGTGAGAGTACCTTCCCTAGCACACCTCACAGCAGCCACCCCAGCCACTCTGCCCCTTGACCACGGCACCGGAGCCGCGGTGGCCACACTGCAAGCTCACGCCACCTCAGGCCCTGTACTTGCTGTTCCCTCTGCCTCCAGCGTGCCGACCCTAGTCCTTTAAAGGTCGGGGAGGTGGCTTTGTCATGGAGACCTTCCTGACCCTCAGCCTAAAGTAGCCCCTCAAGACACTGTCTGTGACATGCCCTATTTTATTATCACACTATGTGCCACTGTCTGCAATTATTTGATTCATGTATTTATTTCCTGGTTTTTTCTTCATTTCTGTCTGCCCAGAATCTAAGACCATTAGATTAGAGATAATGTCTGCATTATTTACTGCTAGGTGCCCACTTGAATGAAACCAAGCACATAGTAAGCACTCCATAAATATTGAATGAATGAACGATTTGAGCAAATACGAGAGGATGAAGTATCACCTAAAGGGAACAGTAGATGAAGAAGTAAGGAATTAAAATTTGTAGATATATTTGATAAATATAAATATATTATATATATGGTGTACTAGGGCATCGGATGTTGGAAGAGAGGCAAGGGATGAAGCCACTGAGGAAGGCAGACCTTGAAGGGCCTGAGCTGAACTTAAGAGTTTAGCCTTTATCTTGGCAGCAGTCAGATTTACATCTGGGGGAAAAAGTCACTCACTGTTGAGAATAGAATGAAAGGGACAAGATTGGAGGCAGGAAGACCACGTGGGAGGCTGTTGCCACACCCCAGGAGAAAGATGAGGATGGTTCTCTAACATCGGGCAGCACCAGCAGGGATGGAGAGAAGACAATGGATTGTTTTGTGGTCACTAAGAACAGGGGAGCAGGTGCAACTAGGACTCATAAATCAAGACAGCAGGTCCCCTACCCTGTTCCAGCCAGGTGCTCTGGCACTGTCAGCCAGCAGTGGCGGTGGCAGGGGCAAGGAGAGAGTCTATAAACATGAACTTCTGGAACCACATCTCTGTAGGGAGTTCCACCACCTGGTCCTCTGCAACATGTCAAGTGTTTTCTGCAAACACAACCAGAGGGAAAAGCTAACGTCTTGGATCCAGCCCAAAGCCGGATGCTCCCAGCTCTTGGGAAGAGGTCATTAGAGCTGTGACAAGTGCACAGATGGTGGTGAGTCTCAAAGGAAGAAGGTCAGGAACCTCTTCATGGGACCAGGGATCCCAGTTGGGCGCAGGCTCCGATGGCACTATCTAACTCCTGAGACTCATTCGTTCACTCAGCAGATATTTATTCAAGCACTTGCCAGCCATGGGCTAGTGTTAGCAGGGAGCACTGGAGTTGGGTCCCCGCTCTCCCAGTGCTTGTGTAATGGGGTCTGCAGTCAAGCAGGTGGTTGTTAGCCAGTGTGATCACTGCTGGGACTGAGGTGGTGCTCTGAGAGCACACAATAAGGCATTTCACTCAGACCCAGGGAGCGAAGGTGCATCATGAAGGACTTCCCGGAGGAGGTGATATTTGAAGGGTGAATAAGTAGGAGCACAGAGGTCTGGAGGGTGGACTGAGCATTCCTGAGGAGGGAACTGCAGGAGCAGAGTTGGCCGGAGGTGAACACGAGCCTGGCTCCTTCAGGGCTAGGAGCTCAAATCCAAATGAAGGCAATGTGAGAACTACAAAGGGCTGCCCAAGTTGATTCTTCCATTATTACTATTTTTTCCCTGAGGAAATAATGATAAGGGTGTGAACTGGCTGGTAGTCCTGGGTCGTGTATTTAACAGACACATGACCTCAGAGAAGTCACATAAATGCACTGAGGAAACGGGAACAGTGACACCTTCGACACCTTCGTTGTAGAGTTGTGTGGATAATTTATGTTAAATCACCAGAAAAGAAGGGCTTGCTACCAGGAGCACAGGGTTCATCGGGATGTTCTTTTCCCTCCCCCACAAACCACAGTGCCCGACCCATCTGATAATAATCCCTTATTCCAAAAGTGTCCAAGAATGGGTTTCAAGTTTCATCAACAGTCCTGCTGAGAAGGCCTGGCAGAGAGAGTAACCTGCCGAGCACTTAGAAATCCCTCTGTAAAGCATGGCGAGGCCAGCATGTTTGCTCTCGGTTCAGCAATCCCAGGTAGCTTTTCCACCAGTTAGGAGACTCTGAGTGGTATGGGGAGGTCATAGCGTTAGCCTTTCTGCCAACCAAAGAAATGGTCAGGGAATTCTCCTTTTAGTGAGGAGCTAAGACGTGAGGAGCAGGTCTGCGTTTCAGAGCCCCTGCCTGGGTGCTTGCTCCGGGAGAAGGCAGTTTGGTTGGGAAGAGAACAGGCTCAAAACAGTGATGTGGAATGACAGTGGCTGGTGGGACACAGCCTGCTGTCTTCTCCTTGGAGATGTGCTCCTGTTCTGTAGCTTGCCTGGGAATCTCTTCCTGGAACCGGTAAGTTAATTTATGTACTGCATAGTAAGAGTTGCGTAGGCATTAGTTAGAAGTTGATTGAAGTAGGGATAGAGGCTAGAATTCTAAATATTAGTTTGTCTTTCCCTTTCTTCAGTAACCCAGCCCCTCAGGCATATCCAGGAAACCCTGGGACTCTGCAGAACACAGCTGAATAATCACAGAATTTCTCCACCCCCTTATCCATGCAAAAACCCTTCTGCAGCATCCCTCACAGGCTCATATCTGGTGGAATCCTCCCACAGACAGGGAGCTCACCACCTCAGTACTCTCCAGTTGGAAAACTCCAGCTACTGCACAGTTCTTCCTTCTGTTGAGTTGAAATCTTCCCTTCGTAAGGAAATTGTTAATCTGAGTCCTGTCCTCCAGAGCCAGGAAAAATAAGGACACCCCCTCTTGTACCTGAGGAACCGGTCAGATAGTATAGAATGCTTCCATACAGTGTGTTATTCAGAAACCTGCAGCCCTTGCCTATGCATGGTGTTGTGGAGTGATGCTTTCTTGTCAGGACTGCTTTGTTCCACCTGAGAGAGTTTCCGAATAAGAGAAGCTCGCCATTTTAAAGGCAAAACCTCTAATATATATTAAAATATATATGTTTTAGCCAATTTGGATGTGAATTGTGCTAAAGTATGTGTCCTTCCCTTAGTAACCAAAGTATATTAAACTCAGT
>JAQZBX010036789.1:0-24049 GCA_029593785.1 Cabassous unicinctus
CAGCTCCACTGAGATTCCAGGCACAGCTGGCAAATAGGTGGGCCAGAGGATACAGTCTCTGGAAGTACACCTAAAAACTCCTGCATCACATATAGGTTTGAGTAGAAGGGACTGATGGACCATGTGCAGGGATGACTTGTTTGAGTCCAACTCTGTCACTCTCAGGAACACAGATGCCAATGAAGAGTCCACTAATTAGACATCATTCTCTGGGGCTATCCCCACTTTTATAGGACCTGGGTGTCACCAGAGCCCTTAGGGGTCCCTCAGTGTGGGTTTGATCTGTTCCTACTCCCTGCACAAATCCAAGCAGGTTCTCCACTCATCTTGAACTTTTTGGACTCTAGTATTAAAAGGATGTCATGAGGTATACCAATGCTCCCAGCACCTCTTCCACTCTCAAAATTTCTTGTGCTCAAGTGTGTCCTGGTTGTGCACTCCACAAGTTTTTGGGCAAGAGGCATTGAAACTTTAATGAATATAATTAATTCAACTGCTTGTGCATTTTAATATCCATAATGCCATGATAAAACCACATAAAAAGTTAGTTTAAAATGGTAATTAATTTTCCTCATGTATTTGGAGACTGGAAGAATTTTTTCCTTCTGTGGTCAGAAGCTGGCAATCTTTGGGGTATTATAGCTTTTCCATCACTTGTCTATGTCCTCTCCTTTCTCTTCTTGGTTCCTTGTATTTTTGGCAGCTAGTTCTTCCCTGAGGCTTTTTCTTTTTTAATTTGTTCTCCTTATAAAGGACCAATGTAATCCACATTAAAGCTCATTCTCATTCTGTTGTGCCACAGCTAAACTGAAAATAACAGCTTCCAGAAATCTGCTTTATGATGGGTTCACATACACACATGAAAGAATATGAATATTAAGAACAAATCTAAATTTGGAGGACATAACTCAAGCCACCAAAATCAGGTCTATGGACCTGAAAACAAGACATGAATTTCTGTTGGGGATAGAATCATGTCCCTGACAAAAGATATGTTCAGGTTTCAACTCCTGGGCCTGTGGAGGTGAATATATTTGAAATAGAATCTCCACATATTTTAAAATTTAAGATGTGCCCAGACTGAGTGCAGATGGACCATAATCCAAAGTGCTTATTTCCTTATAAGCAAAGGAAATTGAACACAGGGAAGAAGTCACAGGGAGTAGCCAGAAGATGGATGTCAAGGGAATTCCAAAGAAAAAGGCAAAGATGCTGCCATGTGCATTGTCATGTATCAGAAAAGCCAAGAAGCTCCAAAGTTTGCCTGCCTGGCAGGAGATGCTGACCTTGGGAGGAAGCCAGCCTTCTTGCCTCTGAAGCATAAGCCAATAAATTCCTTTTCTATGGTAATTTTTAGCAGCCAGGAAACTAAAACATATCCCCAAATGCAAAATACATTAATTCTATCATGACATCTAAAAAACCTCAAGCCATCTTAGAACAATTAAAAAGCCAAAGAATCATTAAAATCATTTGTGAATGTAGTTTGCCCTGCAGCAAAATTTCGACCAGTGAAACTTAGAAAACAAGTTTTCTTTTTTCTAAATACAATAGTGTAACAACAGGAAGTACATTCCCATTGTAAAAGAGATAATTTGGTAGGAAAACAGTCATCATGTTTCTCAAGCAAGACCAAACCCCAGCAGGATAAACTCCATTATATTTCCATGTGTGAGAGTCATCTGTGGATGGGTGCTTTGTACTCCAGGACTGTTCAAGCAGCAGCCTCACTCTTTCTAAGTGCTGTCACAGTCCCTAAGTTTTCTCTATATGCTGGAGTGTAGATCTCTCCCTCTCAGAGCACTGGAATTGCATTTTCACTTTACTTGAAAATTGTGATCAGGCTGCACCCTCTCAAAGAATAGCAGTGTTTCTACTAGTAAACATTTTCCAAAACCCTTGGCAGCTTTGTGTGCAGCTCAAGGGGATTCAATCCATCAGACAAAATTACCCACAACACATCCTTCCTGGATAACTGCATTTCCAATCCTGTCTCCCTCTAAGATACCTGACTGGATCTATGTTCATCCACACCTTCTTTACTAAAAGTTTATTCAGTGAAACTTCCATATGGAACCATGCTCTCTGCTTGATGCCTTCCCAGAAGCTGAGAGAGTTTCTTGATAGAGCATATTTTTACCCAGTTCTCAGAATATGCAATCTGGATATATTGAGCATTTCATGAAACAAGAATTGTTGGCTCCATTGTGATTAGAGTGTAATTCTCAGATTAACACTTTCCTCTTACATGTTCCTATAAGCTGCAAGGAGAAACCAAGCTGCACCTTCTACACTTAGCACGGGAATGCCCTCAACTAAATATCCAAGGTCATCACATACAAGGTCCATGGCCAATCCAAATTATTTGCTACTTCATATGGATGATTGCTTTTCCCCCAATTTCAAATAACACTTTCATCATTTCCTTCTCTGAGTTCATATTTCAATATTTCTATGAGTAGTCTTGTGAAATCAATTTAGGCTTTTTCTACCAAGCACTTCACAATGCCTCCAGCCTCCACAGATTACTCAGTTCCAAAGCCATTTCCACATTTTAATTATTTTTAATAACAGCCCCCATTTTACAGTACCGCAAAATGTCTTAGTTTCCAGGCTTGTATGGCAAATACCACACAATAGTTTGGCTAATACAATAAGCATTACTTGTCTCATGGTTTTTGAGACTAGAATGTTTCATTCCTCCCCAGTTCCTTAGCCTTCTGTATGACTGGAAATCCTAGGGTTTCTGTGGATTTCCCATCACATGGTGATGTCTTCTTTTTTCTCTTAAAGGTTCCCATAGACTTTTAGCTTCTGGCTGCCATCTCTGACATTTTGTTGTCTGTTTCTGAATTTCTTATGCTTCTAAAGATGCCAGTTGTACAGATTAAGGCCCAATTTCATTCCATTGTGCCACACCTTAACTAAAATAACAACTTCAAGGGAACTAATGTGCAATGGGTACACACCACAAGAATGTGGATTAAGACAAAGAACATATATAAATTTGTGGTACATGGCACAAGTCAGAACACTGTGTAAACTGCATCAAACACAAAATTCAATACAAGGCATTGTTAAAGTACATGTATTTATAAGTGACATTTGTGTGGCTATTCATTAGAACACAGACTATCTGAAACTGAGGTCATCAGACTTTGACAATTAAGTAAATACTGAGGTCACACTTGTAGCTCAAGGTGAAAATGGTTATATCTGACAATAATTTTGAAAACTTTTTTGATAGACCCTGAAATATCATAATGACCTCATACCTCTTATTTTACTTTGACATTCATACCTCTAAATACCAAATATCAAACTGTCAATTTCTAAAATAATTCTATGGACATCTCTGTACTTGAGAATTATCTGTGTTTCACAAAGCTCACACACTCAAAAGATGGTTTATCCATGGTTTTATCTGTCTCCCCTGTCTTTTCAAGGAAAACCAAGGACCCATTTGTACCTCAGAATGTTGAAGAGTCCCTGGAAAGACTTTCAGGTTGGATAAAGTGGAGAGCTCAAAACATAACAGGGTATATTTTCTATTTTCTTCCTGCACTTACTCCTGGAGTTAGGACTTTGTAGTCAGTGTATACTGAGTGCTCAAAGCAGCCCAGTATACTACAGGCATACTAAAGGGAGAGCCTTCTGCCTACCTGCCCTTCACATCAGTTGCTGGTGCTTGTCTTGCACATTAACCAATGCCTGTGTCTTCAAGTTTCAGACTACTCAGTTTCAAATTCATTTGGCCTTTGGCATTGTCCTCAGGATTAGTGGCATGAGATTTGAAGGGCTGTAGTTAGTACTTCCATCATTGACCATCTTGCCCACATACTACAGTTTCTCATCTAGGGTTTGGCAGTTCCATAAAATGTGAGAAATGTTGAGTGGAAATCCAGATGTGCAGGTTATTGTTATGGTATGAGAGGGCCTCCCCACTCCTGGGTTAGAATCTGGTAGCTGAACCTCAGACAATGCTATTCTTAATTAAACACAACACATATTTATGAAAGTCACTGTTTCTGAATGTGAGTTTCTCACAGGGTAGGCTAGCCAGCAAGTAAATAAGAATCCAGTAAGGTTTCACTTACTGGTACATTGACAACTGGGGTGATTTACATGTGGTCTTGAGAGAACAAAAGGGGTAGGCTCTGAAGAGGAGCTTCCGCTTATGTACCCTACAGGGAAACCTTTTTCCCTTGTGTCCTAGAAGATCAATTTCCCTCCTTCCACTCAGGTGCTAACTTTCTGGACAGTCCAAGCAAAGGGCATCCTGTGATAATTTCAGGCTGGTGGGTAGAAAAACAATGAGGAAATGATGGATATTTATAAATATATCCACAACCACTTGGTGTGGCCCTTTCCTGCAGCTGTTACCTTGGAGTCTCATCACATCATTCCTGTTGCTTGGTTGATGAGTTTAGGACACTGTCTGAAGATTAAGCCAGAGAAAATAATTTATAGGTTTACATTTTGGACCCAGGAATAATGAAGAATGTCATTTTTATTTTTCTTCTCTCTATTGCTGAAATTCTTATTTAGCAACATGAATATCTATAAGGTATTCCCTCAACCCATTTTCCTGTGGGACTATGGTGTGTTAGGTAACATGTTTCATGGAGCACTGACTGGTGAGGAAAATCAGGTAAAGTGTTTTTCTGCAGAGAACTTTCAGTCTAGTCTAGGGTTCAGCAAACCACAACCCATAGATCCACTGCCTGGACTTGTGAATAAATATTTTTTGGCTCACAGACATACTGACCATCACTGTCTATGGATGCTTTTACATTACACAGGCATACAGTAGATGCCATAGAGATTAAGTGACCCACAAAATCTAAATGAATTATTATCTGGCCCTATAAGAAATTATTTGCTGAACCCTGGTTTTGGGGGAATGTTAAAATCATAGAAATCTATAAAACAAATGATACTTCAATATCAATATGGTAATAATTATGAAGGAATTGTACAGAGTGGTAATGTATGTAACCTAATTTTATGGAAGTTGGTTAGGTCTGGAATCAATTTCTTATGATGTAAAACTCGAAGAAATAATTTTAATTTGTCAGAGTATTTGTGAGAAGAAAAGCATTTCACCACAGAGACTAGTGGTAGGAAGGAAAGCACTTATCTTTGATGGGTAATGGATGATTGTTTAGCCAAGAGAGATCAGTGGGTCATTAGGCATTCAAAAGGCACTGTGCTTCTTCCTCAGCAGAATATGATGTAATATTTTACACACATAAACCAGTGAAAGACTGTAACTTTAAAGATACTATGTGGATAATTGGGTTTTCCATGTAGACTTGGTGGAATCTCTTGTCTCTTGTAGATCCAAGTAGACAAGGCTGAGTACAAACCATGTTCTAGTTTTATGGTTTACATAATGTAAACCCTTCCCTGAATCTTTTACTGAAAAGATCACTAATATCAAAGTTGGAAGTCTGAACATGGGATTGGGATGTTGGGTAGAGAAAGGAAGAGAAGGAGAACCCGGAACATTAAAATTTCCTGGCCACTTCTCGTTGGTGGAGGCACAACCCTACCCATATGAGGGAAGCAATATTCTCAGGATATCAGTCTTTCCTGAGTGCATTTGGGTCTATTTCCATGCAAGTAGATATAAATCCTACTTAGGATAACCCAAACAAACCACACACACACACAGAATTGCACACATACACATCATATATTGCTTCCAGGACAATCAGTCCTAGATGCCAACATGGTATCTGTAGTAAGCTGTAAGTTCTGAAACAAATACAGAGAAGTCCTTAAAAGTTGTAAAAACCATCAAACTGGGGAGAATGTACGGTTGGACTTTGTGGCATAAAGGAAAGATGTAATAGGACTCAATCAGGTTGAAATTGTTTACACAGTTGTCCAGAAAGAGGTTTCAGAATTTCATGGTCATCTAAAGCAACCTACAGTATTGTTAATAGAACGCTGAGATGAATAAGTTTGAGTAGCTATTCCAAATAGCTCTAGTTGGAGCCAGAAAACTGTGTGAAATGAGATTTTCTCTGAACAGCTATTTATATGAATAGGGTCTTCATCCCGGGCCCTGGTTTACAATGTATCTGTACCCATGACCCTGCTAAGGCAATACTTCCATTCTCTGACATATTTCAGGGATATTTATGAGTGAAGTATAGTCCAATGGCCAACTCTGTGCAGCTACTGTTGAGTACGGTGATGTAATTCCTAAGCAAAATCCATGCTCTTTACACTACATTAACTCCTCATTAGGGTCTTCATATAAATCCATGGATATGAGATGTGGAACAGACAGTGAAGTAGAATGATAAGTTGTCACAAGAGACTTATGTCTGCTTCATGCATTTTCTTTGCCTCTGTTTCATAATTTGTTTCAAGTGTCAAGATTCCAAAACATTTTATGCTTATAGACATGGATAAACGTACATAAATTCCTCCCCTAAATCTGTCTATTGAGATAAAATAAAATAAGTTACAGCCAAATAGCAATGCATAAAACCATTGTCAATATCTTACCTTACAAATACCTTTAATAAATATAAGGAACCAGGGACTCTTTTATAAGTGTCTTTTTCTAGACCTGGAAATGAGCTTGTACTGACTTGCAAAGCTGAAATGTGAAGATGTATCTAAAAACAAGAGGATGGGATATTTCAAAAGGAAATGCAAGCAAAACTGAAAGAACTTTCAATGACCAAAGCTATAACTATTTGAATAAAATAAATAATTTGGTATTTTCTACTAACCCAAAGTATAAAATAAATATTCATGAATCAAGACTGATCCAAATCATTTAATAAATAATTAAAAATTATTATGGAGCTGGGAGAGACAATCTTCCCTACATAGTAATTACAAATAATTTATGTAGATACTGAAATTAAATATCACAAAATTTAAATCATTAAGCTTAATTATCTTCCCTAATGTGTTTTGGCACTGTTTAGAGACTTGATTCCAAAGAGAAGAATATGGAAAGGGGAAATAAAATACATTCCCAATGGAAAAACCCAACAAACACTAGCTCATGTAGGTAATCAAAGTCAATCTCACAGTGTTATACAATGTTGGTATTACATATCATTGATAAAATTTGATGAAATGGCACTTTATTCCCATGCCCTTCCTCTCTAAGACCTATATTCTAAGTCATAAATTTTTTTTTTTAAAAACTAACAACTGCCTGGAATTCCTTAAAAAAATATGTCATCAAACTTCAAATCTGTTAAGGTCATGAAACATTGAAAACTGGTAAGAATGACACATCTATGGGAGCCATGTAATGATATAAAATGATAACCTAGAAAGAATCATGAAATAAATAAAGGATGTAATGGAAATATTAGTGAAAGTGGTAAAATGTGGAAATTAGTTAATAATAACATGCAGATAATATTTTCTTAGTTGTGTCAAATGGGGCAAAGGAAATTAAGAAAATAATAGGTGATTCAGGACAAGGTTTATTCAACATTATGCAATAACTTTGCAACTCTTCTGTGTATATAAAATTGTTCAAATATTAATATTATAATTTGAAAACAAAACCAAAATAATTGATGGGAAGAAGATAAAGAAATTGTACCAAATAAAATATGTAGCATTCACTGTTTAAAATACAAAGATGATTCATGTCCAATAGTATAATGTTTCAAATGAAGAAGGTAGAACAATATAACTTCTTAATATAAAAAACACTTGAAACATGGAACTAATATGGATAATAGCAGATATGTGTGAAGTATAAAACAATTGAAAAATATAAGTTTTTTATATGAATAAATCTTGTATTTAATTAAACTCTACCATGAATAAACAGAAAAGACAAAATGAGACAGCAGCACAAAGAGAAATAATTAAATATATGAAATTATATTTACTAGAAATATTTCCAGAAATCAGAAATAAAATGATGACATCTAGAAGTGCAATAAATAATCTCCTACTTCACAAATTGGAATATGTGATAAAGTAATATGTGGAAACTACTACATTATAAACTAATCAAGGGCATTTACATTGTTGGGGTTCAATAATATTTTATCTTATTCTATTGGTATATGTTTTCATTTACTAGAGCTACTATGAAAAATACAACCATTTTTTACCTTTGGTTGGTTGAAGCATTCATAATTGATTTTCTCACAATTGTGAAAATGACAAGTTCAAAATAAAGGCCTCTACAGGCCAAGCTTTCTCCCAGTGTCTACAGCATTCTGTTGCTGGCTTGCCAGTATACTTAGGATTTCCTGGCTTCCATCTTTGTCCCTGTCACATGGCAATATACCTCATTTTCTGGCTTCTTCTGATTTCTGGCTTCCACTGATGTGACTTCTAGTGAGTTACTATGTTCTAATTTCCTTTGTTTCTAATGACCTAGTGATATGGATTAAGTGCTACCATCATTCAAATGGGCTTCATTTCCATAGGATCCTCATATATCCTATTCACAAATGAGTCCACACCTTAACTAATAATAACATCTTTGAAGATCCTATTTACAAAAAATGAACAACCACAGGAGCACAAGTTAAGGTTTGAACATATCTTCTTTGGAGTACATGATTCATTCCAAGTTTTCCCTCTGGAAAGCAAAATATTAGGTTCCTCCAACATGCAAAATATATTTAATCCACCCTAATGTCCTCAAATCCTTAAGCTGTTTTGGTAACAAATCTATGTCCAAAGTCTTATCAAAGTCATTTATGGGGAGGTGTCTTCTTGGAAGATGATGGAGTAGAGAGCTACAGGATACACTCTTCCTTCAGCCAGTGGACATGCAGAAACTGTCTGAAATAACATTCTGGGTCTCCAAAGGCTAAGGGAGCAACCAGGAAAGAGTGTGAGAGAGAGACTGAGGAGCTATGGCAGAAAAACTGTGAGTGAATTGCTCAGTAACAGTGACAAGAACCCATTCCCCATCCTGGAAGCTTCCTACTGAGTGGTCCATGGTAGATGCCACAGATAGAGAGGGGCATGAAGGTCTTCCTCTCTGGGAACATGGGGTACATGGTCAAGGGCTGAGCATGGCTTATGACTGACCAATTTGGAGTGCTGGTTCCCAGCTGTGAATCATGGTTCTAGCCTGCCCTGAACAGGAATCCCCACAGCCTTTTTTTTCCAATTCCATCCTTTATTGCTGCCTCACTCAGCTCCTATCTAGGTATCATCATGCAGGCCTGTGCTTTCCCAGGTGTGGGTCCAGCTTAGAGCCACAAGGCCTTGTGGTTGACTGAGGAAGTTCAGATACCAAAGTCCAGCTTTAGGGAACAATTGAGGCAAATGAGCCCAGCCCTTCTTGAGTAAGAGGCCCACCCAACAGAACATAAACAAAGTTTCAGACCCACTGTGACCAACATTTCTTCTTCTCATTTCTCTCTGGACCATGCAGCACTTTCCACATAAGTGATAGCTCAGGAATAACTCCCAGGGTTCTTGACAACAGAGGAAGTTCTGACCACCCCATGAGGCATTTGCTACCAATGAGAATTGGGGGCTTTTCCCAGTCCATCAGATTAGCTGTCTCCATCAGAATCAGTCTGATATGAGTTTGGTTCAAGTACAGGATTAATAAGTGCAGGAGCCACATTCTTGATGGAAAGAACAAGATGATTCACCTGGATGATGCACCTGGGACCATGACAGTTTGTCCCCTCTTCTTCTGCTTTACCCTAAGGTCATGAGACTCACCATAGTGGTAGGGAGTTTAGCCTGACAACCAAAATCTCTGAATAGCTTGCTAGAGGAGGGGTATACATGTTCACATGCTGTGAAAAGAAAGTGGAAGATTTAATTTATAATTCAGATGAAATTACTCTGCCATAAAATAATTTGTTCTTCTGGTGATTAAACAATCATGCAAATTCAATGTTGTTCTTGTTGTTATTATTGTTATTATATTTTGCCTGGGCACAGCCAGGAGAGAGAGCTAATTCCACAAAATTAACTACACAGTGTCAGAATGTTAGTTGAATCAAAATTTGTTCATACTTACAGTCATATCCAGAAGAATAAAATGAAGAAAACTAATTCATATATTTGAACCCATTATAATATAATTAATAATAGCATTGCAGATACATATTCTGCATTTGAAACTTGGGAACATCATATCATTTCTTAGAATAGATATAGTAGGGAATCCCAAGGGGTTAAATACTTTTAAGCAAGAAGAGGAAACCCTATATCATTACAGGAATTGATGCATTCCCAAATCTTCCTTGCCCCTGGGTCTGGGATTCATCCCTACTCTGGGTATGTTCCAAGTGTCCCCTCATGCCCAGCCCCATCCTGCATGGGAGGTTTGTGTCCACACTCACAGTGACTTCCCCTCACTGTGCACAGTATACCTGGCCATGTCCTCTGCTATCATAAAGCTCAATCTGCAGAGAGAAGTGGTTCTTGGGAATGTCTCTGTAAGTGGAGATTGAGCTTCTGAAGAAAGGGGCATAGTGTATGTCCCCACTGTCACATATTCATGTATCCCCTTCCACAGAGGCTGATGGATCCAATGTCAGCAATAATCACTGGTTGTGATGGAGATGCCATAAACAGAGGAGATGAGAGACAGGGTCTGCAAGGGTTTCATCAACCTTGGGCCCAACTCCTACAGCTGCACCTGGGACAGCACATCTAAGGAAAAGAAGAACCACATTGAGTCATGTGCTCAGAGGCATCATCTCCATTGCCTTCATGTCTGAATCCTGAAGCATTCACATCTGGGAACTGCCACCAAAAAGAAGAAGATACAAAAGGGCTAAATGTCCCTGTGAATGAGGCCGAGGACTTGCAGACAATATTTTTCTGGTTGAGAGAGAATATAAGTCTATGTGAGCTGTCATTTAATCTGTTGACCCAACTGGCTATTTACATGTGGGATGTACATTTGTATGTAAAGGTCCAAGGGGCCAGGAGAGTTTCCTGGTGCTCTGAGGCTCTCTTGGGAAGGGGACATATTCCCTCCTTGGGACCTCATGTCTCCAAGGACAGGGTTTTCTTTTTCCAGGCAACTTGCTGAAGGAGGAGGTAAGTGAGTTGCATGCAGCCAAAGCAAAAGGATGACTCTGTAAATATAGCCAGGGTGCCTCAACTCTTATATTTCTACACATTTATCAAATCTCTAACACAAATACAGGCCCTCTAATCTTTGCATAAATATTCAGATACATTTATCTCCTCTCTTATCTGATTTCATTTTATAGTCTAAAGTTTTCAGGTTTCAGCTAATGTATCAAACACTTAATTCATACAATTTGGATCCATTCAATATGTGGATAATTCAGAGTGACATTGCTTGACCCACTTAACTTCCCTGAAACTTTGTTCATCTGAAAGAGCTTTTATACAGTGTACATTGAACAATTACTGTAGAGTTGAAATTTTTCATGTCAATCTTTCTTGCAGTTTATTTGCATCACTTCTAGCAGGTTCCTAAACACATTTACTCCCTGCACACAGCTGAGTCTGCAGGGACACCCTGCACCTCAGGACTCTCTCCTTCAGGAAGACCTTTAAGAAACATAAACCCTTCTCTGAGCTACAGACACCCTGTAGAAGGTTTTCTGCTCACAAATATGTTGGATTAGATTTATAGGTTGAATTATGACTCCCAAAGAGATATGTTGAAGCCCTTACTCACCTTGTGACTAGGGCTCTATTTAAAAATAGGTTTTTAAAAAATATTGTTTGTTAAAATGATTCTAAACTGGATTAGATTTGGCCCTAATCCCAGGAGACTTCTGTCCTTATAAAGGGAAGAATTGGACATAGAAATACAGACTCTGGGATGATGTCATTTGATAATTGAGTTAGGAATTGAAGCCCACTGATTTGGGGCAAAGACCTGTGCCTAGGAAGAAGATGGAAACCCTACAGGCTTCAGATTTATAGCATCCAGAACTGCAGGACAATATATGTCTATTTTGTTAAGCCATCCAATTTTTTATATTTTTTTACATTAGCCTAAGGAATTCACTCATGGATCCAAGAGAAGTCCAATTTCTGTTTTCTCTATCAATTGCAAGAGAATTTTGAACTCAGTGAAAATGTTTTCCACTACATGGGGAAAATAATATGCAAATCCTTGCCAATATAGCAGCACAGTGAATGGTTTATAGCAGAAGGGGCATGCTCCCAATCACTAGGGATCAACTCCTTGCCCAAGAATCAGGCCCTTGAAAATTACCTGAGGCCCTTGAAAATTACCTGAGACCCACTCTCCTGAGGCCTGTGTCACTGAACCCGGGGTTTGTGACTGAAAAAAGTTAGTAGCGGCAGAGAAGAACACAACTCCATCCCCTCCTTCCTTGTGACCATGAGGATGTTACCTCATCGTATGAAATTCAGTCGGCCAAGATAAAAATTGGGCATCACAGAGGAACCTTTATTTTTAAATTTCATATTAGGGGACTAGAGCTATTTACTGCTATTAACACTGTGATTAGTGGTATCATCTCCATGGGATCCAGAATTTAGGAACCTTTGTGAGCCCTCACCTCTCTTCTCTACAATTGCACAAGGAACACCCTCTGGTTCTGTCCCTGATATGTCACGCCTGTATGCCTGGGGCAGGGCATTCCCCTCATCCTCAGCATCCCTACCTGACCATTAACTCTATTAGATCCTGTCATTTCTGAAAGCCTCCTTTTACCTTCTCTTTTCAGAAACACAGCCTTGAATAGAGCATGCTGCAACCTGGATATTTAATATGAGTGCAGTGAACTATATAACAAATAACCTCAATGCCTGAGAGTAGTTAAAAGGAGAGTCAACAGAAGTAGGATGAGAAAGATTAGTAGGAAAGATCAGGTCTTCTGTTTAAAAGCTGCAGATATGGGCTGACCTGCTGTGGGAAAGAGGAGGGGAAGAGGCTGCCTTCAACCTCCAGAATGAGGTGTGCCCATTACTCTCCAGGTGGGTTCATAGGGTAGCTCAGATGCAGTATTGAGTGTCCTGGACTTTGGGGCTGATGGACTTTGAGGGTGACTGGTATAAATTCGTGCTCAGAGAGAAGCAAATCCAAACCAATAGTTGAGCATATGTTTCTGTAGGTAGGGATGAGTTGATAGGGTCTTCTCACCCCAAAGAAAGAGATATATGAGTGTGTGTGTGACCAGCTTAAATTAACATTTCTATTTCTGAAAATTGTTAAGTAAAGATTTGGCTGGTCACCAACACTATATTTTTAAAATGCCGGTGTGAAAAACCAACTGAAATGACAAATTTATAATTGAAATAAAAAAGAAATATTTAAGTGATGTGCCTTGAAAGGTTACCTGTAATAAAAATGCTGGAGGAACTAAGTACCATTCCAGTGTGAATAGGATAAGATGTTTGTGGGGTTCATGGTGAGGAGATGGGGATGGTCCATCTACTGGCTGAGTTTCAATTTTATTGTATGATGCAGAGACTATGAGCTAAAAATGGAATGTGAACTTAGAGAAATATGTGCCCAGATATTTGAGGATAATGGAAAGTCATGATTAAAGTCATTGTGAAAAAAAGGAAGTGTGAACAATTATCATAAGATCAGTATTTCTCCCAAAATTCTAGATACACTGAATTAATAAGCCATCCCTGTCCTCCAGTTCCTCACTATTAAGGCATCTATAAAACATAAAAAAGAATAAATGTAAAAAACACTATTAAATGTGGTTTCCTTTGGCTTATTGAGTTAGACAAATGCCCCCCATGGAGAAGAATACTATTAGTAAATCAGCAGTCGACATTGTTTTAATTTTTGACTGTCTTCTGAACAAAGGTAGATCCAGACACTGAAAGAAGCCTTGCCCCTTTGCCCCCTGCACCTGCCATGAGGCTTGGCCCTCTTCTCTGTGTGTCCTGAGTGACCCCTTCAGTCTATCTCCACCCTACTTTTGGGCTCAGGGCAATTTTTTCCTCTGAGGTTCTCTGCCTAGGTTTATCTGGCTGGTCCCTTGGCTTCAAACACAAGCTATTGATATCATCTTTTGATATAGTGAATTTTCCATCATACTCCTGGGTACTCTGTAGGAAGACCAAAGACAGGATTCACTGGACAGCCTAGGGTCCCTTTCCTGAAGCCTGCCAGATTCTCTTACACCATACCATGCATGGTAAATCCAAAGATTTCTTTTAGATTTTCAGAGTTTCTCTAATATCCTCTATGCCCCTGTATTATAAGGTCATATCAGAGAAGATCTGGAAATATAGAACTACAGGACTGAAAGCCAATTCACACATTCACTATACCCATAACACAGCACACACAACACATACATGCATGCACACACTGAGACACACATGTACATATTAACCATGCACTCTAACACATCTATTCTAGTAATACACTCACACACACTCACAAGCATGTACAGAGACAGGCATGTGCACACATGCATGTTCACACTCACACACACATACTAGCAAATGCTGGATGTATATCTCAGAGAGTCTCTGTTCTCAGTGGAAACAGCCCAATGGGCAGGGCATCCCTCCAGGAGAAGCAGGTGCTGTTCAAGGAGCAGGGGCCCAGAAATGTGAGTTTGGCTGGAGGTCAGAATCCCTATGGGCCAGTGTCTATGATGATGCTCCTGGTCCCTTCCTCTTGGATGAGGACATGTCTTGGGTGATGGAATCACTGTCCCAACACTGCAGGGGGATGTGTGGGTCAGAGGATTTCAACCATTTAGTTCTCAGGTCTCCAGAATAGAAGGAATTCATTAAAATGAAAAACCATTGCAATGGAAATAATGAAATAATTTTCACTAAATGGAAAGTCATGACACAAATCAAGAGAAAGTATTTATGACACTCATTTATGATAAAGAACTTATACCCAAAATAAAGTACAATATGCCTCAATTAAGGATGACAATTTTTATTACTGTTTTTTCAAATTTTGTAACAATTTAATGTACATTTCAATGAGTATTTTTGAATGCCTAATAAGATCATGAATAGAGAATGAACATCTTCAGAAATGAAAGAATTGCAAATTATAAATTATAGGCACAGGAGGTTAACACTTCTCAATAATTTAAATGGCTATAATAAAATATTTAAAACTGATAAAATGTGACAGTAAAGATGTGGAGAAAAGGGATAATGATAGTATACAGACAATATTGTTTGGAAGAGGTAACTAAAGCAAGTTTTTGGGCAAAATTTATATATTTCAATTATATTACAAATAAAGAGAAAGAAAACAAAAACATAACAGCATGTCTATCTAAAGAAGGCATGCAAAGAAGAGGAAAATGGACAAAAATAAGTAGATGGAATAAAATAATAATTAAAGAATCATTTAATGACACAATGCAAATTTGAAAATAACTTTCTATAGTGATCAACAGAATGTAAAGAACACAAATTATCAATATTGTTTTGGAAATCAGAGTGTCAGCAGTAGATCCTACAAACAAGGAAAACAATGATCAGATAACACTAAATAAAATGCATACCAGAAACTGGACAGTTAAATGGAATCCATAAATTCCTTAGAAGTCAGTACAAAGCTCACTCACAATTATAGACAATGACAGTATTTCCAAACCTAAAAAATAATTGAATTCTTCAATAAGAAAATTCCCACAAAACAAAAGTTATAGGCTTCAGTGGTTAACTTGGCAAATTCTTTCAAACATTATAGAAAAAAATATCTATTTTACATGAAATCTATTTGAAAATGTGGGAATGTGAACCAAATAATTTTATGAGAACAGAATATTATTATAATAAAATTGACTTAGTCTCTATGAAAAACAAAATTATAGTCCTATAGTCTTAATAAATTTACTAGAATAAGACGTTTGACACAATATTTGTAAATTAACTTTGGCAATATAGAAAAAGTTATATTAAGTTATATTAAGGGAAGTGGCTGTGGCTCAAGTGGTTGGGCTCCCATCTACCATATGGGAGGCCTGGGAATGGTTCCCAGGGCCTCCTGGTGAGGGCAAGCTGGCCTGCTCCCACAGAGAGCTGATGGCCCACACCCATGGAGAGCCATGCACTTGGAGAGCTGGAGCAGCAAGATGATGCAACAAAGAGAGAAAGCAGACACAGAGGAAACACACAGCAAATGGACACAGAAAGCATACAGAGAGCACAAGTGGCAAGGGGGGAGAATAAATAAATTTTTAAAATATAATAAATAATTATCAATTAAGATATAGCTCAGTGAATGCATGCCTCAGAAACCATTTGAAAATATATTTATTTAATTTGACTTGTTCACAGAATAAAATAGAAATAGTTCATATTCTTCTCTATAGGACATAAAAGGCTTTGTGGAAAACAGCATTGGCCCCAAGGTAGGCTTTACAGCAGGCAGCCATATAGACTTTTGTACATTCACTTGATCATTTTCAGAATGCTCCCATCCACTCCTAGCTTGACAAGAGTTTGTCTCATGAATGGATGTTTGTGTCTCCTGCCCTATCCTGGGGCCCCTGGTGTTAACTAGTACAGTAGGATGCACAACCTTTGTCCTTACCTCTCAGAGGCCACCTGTAAAGGCACCTGGCACTGGAAGCTCCCTTGTGAGGCTGTCATGAGTCCAGGTGGCAATTCTGTGGATTTTTCCGCCACCCCCTCCCCACTTCCCAAATAGCCCATACCCTCACCAGGTCCTGGAATTCTGAAAGTATAATAGAAAAGGAGCCAGTTATCTCATGGGTTATGCTATTTTCTGAGGGGAATCATCAATGCTGGGCTGAATTCCAGGAAGTGCACCTGGACATCCACAAACAGGAACTCTCATTCTTTAAACACAAGATACACCAAGGAGATGCCCTCTGCTTCCAAGGATGCCCTGGAACTTGAGGTCCAAGTTTAAGTCAGAAAGGCACTGGACTCCCTAGGAGGATGTCACATCAGCTCTGTCTGCAGAAACCTGTGGTTTTGCCAACAGGATTAAGTGAGTATATTAGTGCTTCCCAATGACCCTGACTTCTGCACAGAAAACAGTATGTTTGAAGATTGATATTTCATTAATAGGAAAACACTTGATATTTTTAGGACAAAAGAATATATAGTTAAATAAATAATTAATACATCCATGAAAATTAAAATAAAATACATTAATGTAAACGGTTTTAGGTATACTCTTTGGACAAGTGAAAAATAAACATTTACTGTTATTTTTATCTTATAATTTATCCTATTGTAATGTATATATTTAAAAACTTTGTTTTTTGTTTGAGTGACTTAATTATAATGTCACAGGAAATAGCACATCAGGTTTTATAAGGAATTAAAATAAGCACAGGGGCCAGCATTTCCCTCTTTCTTCTCCTCCATCTGAGGGTATAGGCACTCCATGATGCTAAGGGAGGGCTATTGTTCATGGACTCCCTTAGGAGATTTACTTAAATTCAGAGAATTACTTCTCAAAGTCAGTTGAAAACAAGTTTTGTTTAAACTTTCAGTTATATCCAGTAGAAAGTGCAGAGGTGGGGTGGGCAGGAGGACTATACACAGGTATGTAATAACATTTAATATATATATACAATGTAACATTTATATAATCTAAATACCATACACACACACACACTGCTTTAATCTTGGATACAGCATAACTCTGCTTAGAAAAGGTGCAATGGCAGTTCCCTGGGGGTTAATTCTTGTGAAGAAAGAAGTGGGAACCCCAGCAAGGTCAGGAAATTCCTCCCCAACCCCTCTCTGCACCTGCCCCCGGGGTTGGCCCCTGGGTGACCCCTGGTGTCCCTGAAAGTCCACTGCAGCCCAGCCCCCTCCTGGGCCCTGCAGGGGAGGTTTGTGTCTGGGCTCACCCTGCCTTCCTCTCACGGTCTGTCTTGCACAGTAATAGATGGCTGTGTCCTCAGCTGTCAGGCTGCTCAGCATTAAATAAACTTCATTCATGGCAGTTTCTCTGCTGATGCTGACATGGGATTTAAGAGTTGGGTTATAGTATGTGTTTCCATTGTTCCATATGTACCCCACCCACTCCAGCCCCTTTCCTGGAGCCTGGCAGAGCCAGCTCACAGCATAGCTGGTTAAAAAGAATCCAGAGAAAGTGCAGTTGAGGGACAGCATCTGTGAGGGCTTCACCAGGTCAGGTCCTGACTCCTGCAGCTGCACCTGGGACAGGACACTTGAGGAGAGGGAGAACCACAGTGAGTCATGGGCTCAGAGGCATCATCCCCATTACATTTTTTTCTGAATCCTGAGAAACTCACATCTGGGAGCTGCCACCAGAAAGAGGAAGAACCACAAGAATTTCATGTTCTTTTGGGTGAGGTCCATGATGCCCAGAAAATATTTTCAAGACTCAGTGGAAACTTAATATAAATAAATGAGGATGATGGCTTCATCTGTCTGCCCATGTGGCAATTTGCATTTGGGAGGTAAATATGTTTATAAAATGGAAGGGGATGAGGGGAAGTCTTAGCCTTAGGGCACCCATGGCAGGAGATACTGGCTGATTCCCCAGAGAACACAGTCTTCCTCCCTGGGGTGCACCATTACCATTCACAATTTCCTCTACTTTCAAGCCAGAAATGTATTGAATGATCTGATCAGGGAGCCACATAAGGCCAAGGATCAAGGATGGCTTTGGAATATGGTAACTGGGTGGCTACCCCAAGGAATTACATATATATATATATATTTTTTTTTTTTAATTCCTTAACAAAATTTTTTCTCACAGTTTCTGCTTGTTTTCTAATGTCTGTGGCAGGGATGGGCATTTGGATTTGCCATCTTACAAATTTATTGATGAGTCATGTGGAGTGTGAATTCATAGAATGCTTTCAGAGCTGTTAGATATTACCACTGATGCTAGTTTCAGCTTTCTAAGTGGCTCTCTCATTAGAGCTAACATTATCTGGAAGGGTCAAAGTCTTGCTGAGCTACCTCCATGCTGCTTTATGCTGCTCCATGTGTCCTTTGCTTGTCAAAGCCTAGACTTCCCACCCCAAATTGCTGTCTGATAGATCTACTTTTTCCTTGGGATCTGCTAATGCCCATCCCTAGTATGGCAAGAAGGGAGACCCTGTGGTTTTGTGTGCTCCCCCAAAATGGGAAAATCTATTGTTGATTGACACTGCCACTGCACCATTGAGCAGCATTGGCTACATAAGGAAGGTCTTGTCATAGACTTAAAGTAGAAGCTTGCAAGCAAGGGGTAGCATTCCTTTTCAGGAGCTGTGACTCATGAGTGGGGTGGATGTGACTGAGAGCATGTAGGACTGAGGGTAAGAAGCCAGCCAGACCAAAAGGGCAAATACTGTATGATGGAGTTATTATGAACTAAATATATTGCATAAACTCATGAAGTTAATAATTAGACTATAGGTCACCAGAAGATAGAATCATATTAGATAAATGAAAGCTGATGGGTAACCTGTGCAGAATTGGTAAAAAGGTTGTTTGTTTCTCTTTGGACATAAATAGAAAAGGTGAAAGCACAGCATAGTGTTTTTAACTAGCAGAACAATTATGACTGTGGTTGAAAGAGAAAGTCTAAGATCATGTATTTAATTAGAGGGAAATCTAAAAAATGTAAAATGGGACTGATAGCATAGTAAAACTTCATGTAAGATATGAGTGTGGGTTATAGTGCATATATAAGATGGTTGTATTCAAACTGATCAAATATATGTTCATGTTACAAGATGTTAATGTCAGGCAAAAAAAATTCCACATGCTAAGTGAAAGAAACCAAAACCAAAGTACTACATATTGTATGATTTCATTTATATTAAATGTAAGTATATATCAATTTACAAATATGGAATTTGATTAGTGTTATGTAGGGCTTTAGAAGGATAGAGAGATTGAGATGTGACTGCTAAGGAGTGGGGAGCTTTCCTATTATGTGTAGTGAAATTGTTCTAGAATTTTTGTACTGGTGAATGCACAACACTGTGATTATACTAAAAGCCATTTAATGTACACTTTATGTAGATGCCATGATATGTGAATATATCTCAATAAAACGGCTTTAAAAATAAAATAAAACAACCAATGTAACTCCCAGGTTATCACCCTCTTATTCTTCCTCCTCCCATCCAGCCTTAAGCAACCAATAATCTACTTTCTGTCCCTATAGGGTTCCCTATTCTCTACATTGATATTAAAGGAATCATTAAATATGTGGCCATTCGTGACTGGATCCTTTAACATAGTACATTGTTCCAAAGGTCCATCCATGCTGTAGCAATTACCAATACTTAATTCCTTTAATTTTTTAGTATTATGATAACATATCTACAGAGTAGATTCCAGCTTTAAATACTTTCATGTGTACAATTGAGTAACATTCATTATATTTTAAATTTTGTGCTATAATAACCACCAAACATTTCCAAAATATTTTCATTGCTTCCAACAGAAACTCTCTTCCATTAAGCACTATCTCCACATCCCCTGCCCCAGAAACTGGTAACCCCTAATCTGCATCCTCTCTCTATGAATTTGCTTATTCTAGACATTTCATATAAGTGAAATAATATATTATTTTTCCTTTTGTATTTATCTTATTTAACACAATATCTTTATCAAACTTCAGGCAGGTTGTAGCATGCATTAGAATGTCATCTCTCCTTAAAACTGAAATATATTCCCTTGGGTGTATAGACCACATTTTCTTTATCTGTTGATGGATGCATAGATTGCACCCATCTTTTAGTTATTGTGAATAATACTACTATTAACATAGGTGTACAAGTATAGATTTATATTATAATGCAAATACCTTTCCATGCACTTGTTGTAAACTAATCAAACTTTAACTCCTATGTGAAATCTACTAACATCTAACCCTTGATCCCATTAAAAGTATAAGCCCTGGGGGAAGCAGAATTGGCTCAAGGAATTGAGCTCACACCTACCACATGGAAGGTCCAGGGTTCATTTTCTGGTGCCTCCTAAAGAAGACAGTGAGCTGGTGTGATGGTCAGGTATGACAAACTGACACAGCAAGATGATATAGAAAGAGACCCAAGAAGAAAAACATAATGAAAAACACAACAATGCAGGGAGCAGAGGCTCCCAGTGCCTCCTGAAGAAGAAGAGCAAGATAGCAAGCTGATGAGGCAAGATGATGTGACAAGAGACACAAGACAAAAAACATAATGAGAAACACAACAAAAGCAGGGAATTGAGGTGGCTTAAGTGATTAGGTGCCTCCATCCCACATTGGAGGTTCCATGTTCAGTTCCCAGTGCCTCCTAAAGTAAACAAGAAGACAAAAAGACAGAGCAAGTGTAAACAATGAGGGGGTGGGGAGAAATAAATAAAAAAAACACAAGTCTTTTTAAAAAGTATAAGCCTTCTGTTCTCTCATTCTCTGCTTGTGTGCTCAAACCTGCTGTATGAGCCACCTGAGCTGATTGCATTTCCTTGCAACACCTCACGATACTCCTCTCTCTCTCTGGGACCTGTGAGTAGGAAATTATCTTTTTTCATGGATTATGGACCCTGTTTCCTATTGTCTTGCTCCTGGTATCCACTTGAACCTGAATTCCAAATCTTACTTAACTTATTTGAAATAAATATCTCAGAGTAGGGTGTTTTAGTCATGCCCATGGAAAATGATACATAATGCCTTTTGGCTGCTCTCAGTTTACTAATTTGACATCTCAGAGAGCTAACACTGAGAAATTTCCATGGCTTCCTGACCTGTATCCATGTTACTTTGTGCTGTTGGTGTTGCCTAGACTTCCAATGCCAAATTAGCAGTCCTATAGATCTACTTTCTCCTCAGGATCTGCTAATGCCCATCCCCAGGTTGGCAAGGGGGGGGCAATATGGTTTTGAGTGCTCTCTCAAATGGGAAAATCTATAGTTGGTTGACACTGACACTGCATTTTTGAGCAACATTGGCTACAAAATGAAGGATTTGTTGTGGCCCTACAGTAGAAGCCTGCAACACAGGAAGTAAGTATCTTTTATCAGGAGCTGTGACTCATGAATGAGGTGGCTTGGTGTGAAAGCATGTGGACAAATGGAGTGTGATAGACCTTTCAGTGCCTGGTCTACAGCAGTTGAGATACTGCTGTGGGAGACTCTAACCACTGAGTCTGTGACCCATGTGTATGGGTCTTAACACACCCCTTTGCTTGAGGGGCACCCCCTCCACTGGAACCATAATTGCACCACAAGCAATGGTGGTACAGGGGTCTGCAATCCTTATTTTGCTGCAGTCTCCATGCTGTTGCTCCTTCTTCCTTGACCCTATGGGCTAGAAAGGCTCTAACCTTTGGTGAAATATTGTGCAAAAAAAGGGTGCCTGAGCATACTGTACCAGCACCCCCTAAGACACCAGAGTATGTTCCTAAGTTGCTTAAGAAATATAAAACTGAAATGAAATTCTCATGTGCCCAACTCAGTGCTGCTGTTTAACAACATGGCAAAGACCTGATGTTGGACTCTTACCATCTGAAGCAATGACTAATGATCCCACCAGCACCTTGCTAGTATAAACAAACCAAAGGCCCCATGAGGTTTACTGTAACTCCCTAGAGAGAGAAACATTTGCCCATGAGGCCATTTTACAGGAAGCAAAAATGTTTCCCATTAACACACTAATGATAAACAGGACTCCCAAAGAAGGAGCCCAAATTGGAAAGAAAGACTGACATTTTTTTTTTGATTGGACATTTAAGACCATCTTAATAATTGTGTTGAAGGGAAGAGAAAGGGACAGATTAAATGATGTGAGTCTCTAAGTTTGTATTGGAGGTGGCATTCTCATTTTAAAAAATGAAGCAAATGACTGGTATCACTTAAGATTATGAGTCCCCCCTCTTGACTTAAATATCTATAACACAAAAAAGAAAATACAGACACTTTCCATGGTGTATATACCTGCCAAAGTTGATGTGCATTGGCAGACAATTAATGAGGCCCAATTCTTAAAAAGATTGAGATGATGCAATGGGCATAACATTTCTTTGAGCATTAAATCAAAAGAGACCCAGATGTTGTCTTCCAACCTAAAGAGGACTTCCTTTGAGATCAAACTGTTTAAAATGTTTTTACCCATCAAATTCATGTGGAGAATTGCTCAACCTTTTTGGAAAACCTCAAAGTATCCAAGAGGTTATAGACAGGGTGGAGCCATTGGAAGTACATCAGTGGGACTCACATCAGAGTCACTGATCCTTGCTTATCAGGATCAGGGTGCCACCCCACAGTGGGGCAGTTGGCCACTCCACTGGAGGGCCTGGCCTCCTTCTCCTGCTTATCAAACACACAGTACCCAGCTCACTTAGGAATTGTTACAATTGGAATAAATATTATTAACAGCTACCCCTAGTGGTGCTTTAAACTCATCACCTGAAATAAGATCAAAATCTTGGCTCCAAGTCAAATGGAGCACCCATGAAACTGTCCTTGTCAATCAATGCACTAATACTGCAATATTGCATGGAAAAAGGTCCTATGGGTCTCTGTTCTGTAATCCAAGTTTATTTCCTTAAAGAAGGAATCATTATACCTACCATCTCCTCAGACAATAGTACTATTCATCCCATTCTTAAAGTTTCCAACAATGAAAGGCAAGTGACCATCAATTTTACCAGTCTTAATGCACAAATCATTACCATCTAAGCTCCTATTCCTACCATTATCTAATTAATAAAATATATATACACAAGAGCACAGGTAATTACTTTACTGTGACTTGCTTGGCCAACCTGATTTACTAAGTACCAATAACAAAAATAACATAAAATATAATTTTAAAAAGTCCTAACCACTACTGCCAAGAGCTTAACAAATAGTTTTTAATAAACTGTAAAAAAAAAATGTTTGATGCTACTTGAAAATGGCACTTTACAACTGCAAACTACTGAGTGACTCTGAGGAATTTCACTGAAAGACCTAGCCACACTCATGATCATTTACAGGGACATGGTTGGGCAATAACCATCCCTATAAAATGAAAGGATCATCATATTCTGTCAAATACACAGACATCGTCTGGTCTCTGAGGGAAGAGAGATTCCTAATACTTACAAACACAAGCCTCCCTCAGACACTAAGACCCAAGCAAAACCTATGAGGCTTATTCATGTTCTACTTCTTGGTCTCTTAATCA
>JAQZBX010036790.1:0-24049 GCA_029593785.1 Cabassous unicinctus
GGGGGGAATAAATAAATAAATCTTTAAAAAAAAAAACAAAACTTTACACTGGACAAGAAGTCAATTATTTTTTTAATTGGGAAACCAATGTAACAAACTTAGACTTACTGAAAATGAATTCAATAACCAAGACCCTGCAGGCCCATCCCCGACCAGCACCAAGGCCTCTGCTTGACATGGCCCCCATTCCTTTAGCCCCAGAAAGAACAAACCATGTGAAGAACCTGGAGTCACTTTCCCCTCTACCCCACCCTCAATTGACACTGGATCAGCAGGAAGTCAGCCACACTAACCTGCTTAAAATCCCAAGTTAGCAAAGAAAGACAGAAGGAAGACTGGCTTGCCCACCCCCTCCCCTACCTCTATCCCACCCCAGACAGCAGCCCCACATCCCTGATCAGTAACACT
Source organism: Cabassous unicinctus (assembly GCA_029593785.1). Classification (NCBI taxonomy): domain Eukaryota; kingdom Metazoa; phylum Chordata; class Mammalia; order Cingulata; family Chlamyphoridae; genus Cabassous; species Cabassous unicinctus. The sequence goes on from JAQZBX010036790.1 coordinate 409, forward strand.
GTGATTCTGAGGTGCCCAGGGGACTCCCGGTGGCTTCACCAGCCCCTGGGAGATTACTGCAAAGGGCCCAGAGCCCAGGGAGGGAGCAGGCATTTGCCCCACCACCAAAGTATTAGCCAGCCAAACTGCTGCCCTCGGCTTGTCCCTGGGGGTGTCTGTGGCCCCCCCTCCCCTCCAGAGCATCCATGGCTGGGAACAAGTCCTCCTGCCAGAGAGAAATCAGTTCCAGGAGGTCCTTTCTCCCCTAGCCTGGGAGGAAGGATGGCCTGTTGAGGCCTGAGATGGCTACACCAGCTTCTTGGCTTCAAAGAAACTCTTGAGGTGCCGCATCTGCCAGACGCCGATGGCCACGAGGATGAGGGTCTGCAGAATGGACCACCACAGCACCCGCTGGTTGGTGCTCTCGCTGGTCTGCCGGAAGCGCTCTTCTCGCCACTGTGGGAGGGGAGGATGAAGGGGGCTGGAGTTGGCTGGGCCCCATAAGGGGCTGCTAGAGCTGCTGGGTTCCTGGCCCCCAAGGAGGCCCCAGGGCAGCCAGCTTTGCCCAGGTTATGGCCAAGCGCCTACAAAAAGCCAAAGAGCCACCCCACCAGTCAGGCATCATCTAGGGACTATCTTCACCCTCACCAATCAGATGACCTCAGGCAACCCACTTGTGTTTCCTGAGTCTCTTTCCTCATCTGTCAGGGACAGCCCCCACCTGGTCCTGCCCTGGTGTCTGGGGAGATATAAAGTCAGTGTGGGACAAAATCCATGGGACACAGCTGCCCTGGATTTTCAGGACTGAGTGGACTTGCTCTGAGCCCCCAGCCCAGTTCTCCCAAACAACTCCTTGAAGACTGTGGCCACAGGTTGCAAAGTGGTGGCCTAGGGACTGGATCTGGTCCACACATGGTGTTTTAAAATTTTAATTAGTTGCCAACATTCAAAACCCAGGAAGACTTCATCCAACAAATCTCAATGTCTAGTTACTCTTAAGTTATGTCAACGACAGTCTCTTAGAGTTGGTGACCTCAATGACAAAGTGGAGTTACTTAAGTCCAGCCCACTTTCCAGACTTGCAGTGAATGGCAAAAGTGTACAGGTAGGTTCCTTGTGGGGAAGGAGTCATAAAGAAGTCTGACATGCAGCCCCTGGCTTAGCTAGTGGGTGGCTTCTAAGAAGCCCACCAGTCCTGGCCCACCACTCACCCGCTGGTAGTTCTGTTCTTTCTGGATCTGCTCGACTTGTTCCACCAGCTGTCGTACTCGGAGCTGCAACTCACTCAACTTGTCTTTGGCAGCAATTTCTGCATAGTCGTTGGCGTGTTCACCCACTTGGATGTCCAGGTGAACTCTCTGGGGAGAGGCAAGGGAGAGCAAGGGAATCAGGCAGCCCTGCTCCCATCCTCCAGCCAGGGACTGACAGCTGATACCCCACCTTCCTTCACTCTTTCATTTAGCCAACACTGACTGACTGAGGCCTCATCAGAGTCCAGCCCTGTGGGGTGCTGGACACACAGGACAGAACCATAAGCCTTGGATGACAGTCAGACTGAAGGATAAACCAAGACCTCAGCATCCATGCCCTGCCATTCAAAGGAAACCCAGTCTTCTTAGGAGACACAAAGTCCCATACATTCATCCCACACCCAGAGGACCACCAGTCCCCAGTCCTGACCAGAGTCCAGATGCTGAAAGCTGCTAGTCCCACATGGATCCACTTACCAGCATGCCTCCAGCAAAGAGGGAGAACTTGGTGGAATTGGAGTGAAGACAGATCTGGTGCTCACCAGGAGTATGAGAGGTGAAAGTGAACCTGCCCTCGGAGCCATACTGTCGGGCCAAGATTACCTGTAGGAAGGGGAGGAGCTTCAGTGAGTGTGTGTATATGTTTGCAGGGGGTGGATGGGTTGTAAGGAAAATGCCTAAGGCCCTATGTGCCATAAAAGTTGACATGCAGAGTCTTGGACACCTCACAACACTAAAAGGCCCAGAGCTGCCTGTCTGAGAACTACCAGAGGCCTGGGCGAAGAAGCTGGCCTCAGGATGGCAAGTGACCACTCCTGGTAAGGGCTGTCCTTTATGTGTAGCTCATGCCCGTCAATTCTTTTGGTGTGAAATAATTTTGTTTTTTGTTTTTTTTAAATGAAAGGTGACAAAAAGTGACAGTAAAAAGGGTTTTTGTTTCATTTTAATGTCTTTAATCTTCAAAATTAAAAGCTGCTCACTCTTTTGTAAAGTACCCTGTTCTGAGAAATACCAAAATCTAGGTGTCACAACTTTAAAGTTGATAAAACCCTTTGATTTCCCTCACCACGGTTCATCCATCCAATGCACCTAAGAAACAGGTGTATTTTCATTTCACAGACCAGGAAAATGGCTCAGGTAAGGTAAATGAACTCAGTGGGGTCAGGCAGATGTCAGGAGTAAGAACGTGAGAGGAGCAGCCCAAACTTGGCCCGGAGTGAAAACTCAGGATCTCCCACAACACCAATTGTCTTTTCCAGTTGAGCAGATGCGGAAACTAGAAGGGAAGTCCCAGCGCTGGAGTGCGGGGCGGAGGGCTTGGCGGGGGTAAGGGGCTGGGCTCACCTTGTCCTCTGGGTCTTTCACTTCCACGAACATGCCAAGCCCAGGGGTGGCCGGCTGGTACTCCTCCCGCTGCTTGTCATACAGCTGCGTACGATAGTTTCCTGGAGGGAAGCAGGGAAAGCCCTGGTCAGAGGAGCGCGAAGGCCGGCTCCTCCCGACAATGGACACACCCGCCCCTCCCGAAGCCCCCGCCCCAAGACCGCGATCTGGTTCCAAATTCTCCCCCTCACCCCGCACCTATGACCATAGTCTCGTCCGGAATCTCCTCAATGAAGCACTTCTTCTCTGTCTCCCCGATGTGGAAGTAGAGCGCGCTGCCACGAGCCGCACACCACAGCAGCAGCAGAAAGACCCGCACCGTCCTGCCCAGCCCCGCTCGTAGCGGGAACCCGACGACCCTCGCGCCCTGCTCAGCCATCTTGCACCACCTGCCCGCGCAGCCGCAGCCGACCGCGCCACGTCGCCCAGCCGCCGCCGCGGGGCCTGCCGGGACCGCGAGTTCCGGCGGGCGGACTACAAATCCCGAGATGCCACGCGGCTTCGGCGCGGCAGTCCCTGATTGGGGCGCGGTTTCCACCTGGGATCTAGGTCGGGGTGGAGCGGGAGTTCCCCAGAATAGCAAAAATTTTTTCCGTTACCCGTCGTCGCGGCCCGGTTACTGGTGATGATTAGCTTTTTACAGATGATGAAATCGAGGCGGTTTGTTAGAGGGCATGAGCGATTTACGGGCAAGGCAGGATTCGAACCTGGAATCCCTCCCTGACTTCCGCACAGCATCTGCCACTCTTCTGTTAAAATCTACTTCTATTTACAAAATGCACGAATTTATCCTCAAAAAAAAAAAAAAATTCCTATAGTAAAGTAAAAGCCAAAATTAACCATTATTTTTCCTTTGCCCCCCAACCCCATTTACCCCTTAGAAGTGACTTTGGTTAGAAATCTGGTCTGTATACTCCCAGGCATCACACACACACACGCACAACCACGCGTTCTCGTCTCGGTACCTGGGTTTGGGTGTCCAGGAGCCTAGTCCACGCGTCGCTCCACCCCCTCATTAGTCCAGTAAGGGGGTCCTCCGAGCGGAGCCACGCGCTTTTGTAGCACTCTGCAGTCAATGTGAGATCTGCAGAGGTCTAAGTCTGCCCTTCGTGTCCTTCCTTGATTTTAACCAGATTTCACTCTATTTAGCGGCTCTTCTTCGGAGTCAGTGGTTTGGGGTTGTGACTGACTGACATAGAAGATGAAGGCTTCCTCTTTATTTTTGGTTCTCTTTGTTGTTTCCATTTGACCTTACGGAGGGAAGTTTAGTGGTAATGCATTCACATTTTCCTTTCAACCGAAAGTCTTTACCTCCTTTTTCTAAAAGTAACAGCCACAATATTCCATAGTATGGATGTACCTTTAAAAGAATCCTTCAGTGAAAGAAAGTTAGGATTTCTTTCCCCCTATTTGCTCTCACAAATAATGCTGCAATAAAAATTCTTGTACATTTTCTAAAAAGCGTTACTGTAGCACATAGTTTTGCCAATAAGAGATCAACAAGTTGCCCTCTCAAATCTTTGTACCAATTTACAGTGTCACCAGCAGTGTTTCAGAGTGCTTGTTTCCCCACAACCTGGTCAAATGTTTTCAAACTTTTAAAGTTTTGCAAAATCAATTGATGAAAAATTGTATTTCACTATCCTTTTAGTTTTTACTTCCTTAATAACCCAACATCTTTTTGTTTGGTAGTTTGTTTTTCTGTGAATTGTGGGTTTATGTTTTTCTTTTTCTTTTTTAATTTTCTTATTTGTCTGCTTTTTGTTTATTATTATTGAAATAAATGAAAATTAATAAAGACTGAAGTGATGAACACACAACCATGTGATTATACCAAATATAATTGAGTGTACACTTTCGATAAATTGTGCTTTATTAATATATATCAATAAAATTGATTTGTGGAAAAAAAAAAAAAAAAGAATTCTCAGCTGGCAGTTTTTCTCTTTCAGTATCCTAATTGTATCACACCACTTTTTTCTCACCTACATGGTTTCTGAAGAGAAATCTGCGCTAAGTCTTACTGGGCGTCCCTTGTATGTGATAGCTTGCTTCTCCCTCGCTGCTCTCGGAATTTTCCCTTTGTTTTCGATATTTGACATTCTGAGAAGTTATGTGTCTTGGAGTAGGTCTATTCAGATTTATTCTGACTGGGGTACTCTGTGCTTCTTGGTATGTTTTTCTTGATTTTCTTTCTTTTTTAAAACTAATTTTTTATTGTGGCTATATATGTATAACATAAAATTTCCCCTTTTTATTAGAGAAGTTGTAGGTTTACAGAAAAATCATGCATAAAATACAGGGTTCCCAAATACTGCCTTATTATTAACACCTTGCATTGGTGTGATGCATTTGTAACAATTGATGAAAACATGTTTTTATCATTGTACTATTTAGCTATAGTCCATGGTTTAACTTAGGGTTAAAAAAAAATCCCATTTTAACCATATTTAAGTGTACAACTCAGTGGTATTAACCACATCCACACCATTGTGCAATGATCAGCACCATCTATTTCTAAAATTTGTTGTTACACCAACCAGAAACTCTGTACCCATTAAGCAATAACCCCCTGTGGCAGTTTGAATTTGGTGAATCCCAAGAAAAGAAAGATTACATTTGTGAACTAATCCATTCGTGTGGGTGTGAGACCCTTTCAATTGGACTGCGTCAGTGAGGTGTGACTCAGGTTGATTCTCCGTCCTTTTGCTGGGTCTGATAATAATGGAGGCACAGAGAGACAGACACAGACACAGGAACTGGAAGCCACCATTTTTGATCCTGCCATGTGAGAGAGGACGAGGATAGCTTGTACGAAGCCCCTGATAGGCTGGGTCCACAGAGCAGTTCAAGAGGAGAGGAGCCCTGCTATATGTCTGAGAGCTTACAGCTGAATTCAGGAAGAGAGTGGAATAGCTGAGACTGATAGAGGAGGCCCGGAAAGAAACAAGCCGGCGTTTGTTTGCTCACAGCTGGGCTCTGAGAGATGGTGAGCTGGGAGGGGAAGGCTGAGACCTTGGCAGAGATCAACGGCCATCTTGCTTTGCCACGTGCCTGGACAACAGGATCAATAGTAGCTGACTTTGGTGAAAAAACACCTCTTATAGTGCCTCGGTTTGGACTTTTCATGGTCTTGGAACTGTAAGCTTTTACCCCCAAAAAATCCCCTTTATAAAAGCCAAACCATTTCTGGTACTTTGCATCAGCAGCCCTTTGGCAAACTAAAACATCCCCCCTTCCCACTCCCTCCCAGCCCCTGGTAACCTCTAATCTACTTTTTGTCTCTATGAATGTATCTATTATATGTTATATAAGTGGAATCATACAATTTTGTCCTTTCATGTCTGGCTTCTTTCACTCAGTATGTTTTCAAGGTTCATCCATGTTGCAGTATGTTTTGGAACATCATTCCTTTTTATAACTGAATAATATTCCATTGTATGTATAGACCACATTTTGTCAACCCATTTATTTATTTTTGTTGTTGATTTTTTTTTATTTTTTAAAACAATTTATTGAAGTATATCATTCATACATGAACATACATAAACTATAAGTGTTCAGTAAACATTGTGAACTTACAAAACAAACATGCATAACAGCATACAGGGCTCCCACACATCACCCCACCACAAACACCCTGCATTGTTGTGAAACATTTGCCAACAAATTATGAAAGATCATCCTCAAAGTATTACTGCTAACTATAGCCCGTATCTTACTCCCCTATACTTTTTTTTAAAGGATTTATTTATTTATTTACTTTTATCTATTTTTACCCCCACCCCCATTTTTGCTGTTTTTGTGTCCATTCACTGGGCAACTCTCTGTGTCCGTTTCCTGCCCTCTCTTCTCATCCTTCTTCTCCTGTCCTCACTGGGATTCAATCCTCGGAAACTCCGATGTGGGAGAGAGGCATTCTACCACCTGCGCCACCTTAGTTCCTGGTTTTTTAATGCGTCTCGTCTTGGCTCTCCCTTGTGTCACTCTCCTGTTACGTCATCATCTTGCTGCGTGGCTCCCGGGGCCTGGTGGTACACCCATGCATTGTCAATCCATTTATCTACCAATGTGCACTTGGATTGTTTCTACCTTTTGGGTTTTGTGGATATTGCTGCCATGAACATTGGTGAACAAGTGTCTATTTGCGTTCCTATTTTCAATTCTTTTTGGATATATACTTAGGAGTGGATTGCTGGATCATAAGAAAGTCTATGTTTAACTTTTTGAGGAACCACCACAGCTGCTGTACCATTTTACATTCCCACCAGCTAAGTAGGAGGGTTCCAATTTCTTCACATTTATTGAGTTTTAAGTGTATATACACACACACACACACACACACACACACTACTGCTATTAATGCTGATATAACCAACATTCTGAATTAATAAATAACATTTTATAATATTTGTTTCATGGGTTTTTCATTAAATTTTTAATATTGAGATAACTGTATATTCTTGGGATGCTGTTGTAAGAAACAATGCAGAGAGATCTGGTATACCTATTACTCAGGCTTACTCCAGTGGTAGCATCTTGCAGAAGTATAGTACAATATCACAACCAGGATATTGACATTGACATAGTCAAGATATGGTACATTTCCATCATCACAGGAAACCCTCATGTTGCCCATTTATAGTCACATCCACTTTTCTACCCTCCCCTCCACCCTCTCTGACTCTCTTCCTCTGCTTCCCCTTTCCACTTTTAAGGACTCTTGTTATTACACTGGGCCATCCCAAATAATCCAGGATAATCTCTTTATCTGATGATTAGCAACCTTAATTCCAGGTGCAACCTTCCTTCCTCTGCAACCTAAATTCTCTTTTGCCATGTAACATAACATAGTTACAAGTTCCAGGATTTGGGACATGGACATCTTTGGGGGAGTCATTATTCTGCCCACTTTTTCACAAGTTTGACTATGCTGTATCCTGGTGTGGATTTCTTTGGGTGTAGCCTATTTGAGGTTTGATCAATTTCTCAAATCTATCATTTTATAGTTTTTGTCAAAATCAGTACATTTTCACCTTATTTCATATGTGTGTGTGTATATATATATATCATTAGAGAAGTTGTGGACTTATAAAACAATCATGCATAATATGCAGAATTCCCATACAAACCCCCTCCACCTTATATTGTTGTGGAACATTTGTTACAGATTGAGAGAACATCATCAGACTATTACCACTAACTATGGTCCATAGTGTACATTTGGTATAATTTTTCCATACACCCTATTATTAACACAGTACCTTCTTTAACAGTGATGCTAGAATATTACAATTCTGCTGTAAACTTATAGTCCATAAGTTACATTAATTGTATTTCTCCCATGCATCACCATATTCTTACCACCTTGTAATAGTGATGTACATTTGTTCTGGTAAACAGAAGAACATTCTTGTATTTGTATTATTAAGCACAATCCTCATCCACCTCTGGGTTCACTTTGTTATTCAGTACCTAGATTATTCTCTAGCTTTCTTTCAGTTGACATTTACATCCCTAGACTATCCATTTCAGCCACAGTCCCATTTATAAATCAGCTGTGTTTACTCACTATAATGTGTTACCATCAACTCTATCCATTTCCACACTTTTACAGTCAAGCTAATTTAACGTTCTACATACATTAAGCATTAGTACCCCTTCTCAACCCTCATCTTATCTCGTAGTAACCTACACTCTAGGTTTTAACTCCATGTGTTTATTCATTGTATTTAGCTCATATTAATGAGACTATACAATATTTGTCCTTTTGTGTCTATCTTATTTCACTCAGCATAATAATGTCTTCAAGTTTCATCCATGTTATCATAGGTGTCCCAGCTTCATTTCTTCTTACAGCAGCATATTATTCCTTCATATGTGTATAGCACATTTTGTTTATCCATTCATCGGTTGATGGATACTAGGGTTGTTTCCATCTTTTGGCAATTGTGAATAACACTGCTATGAACATTGGTGTGCAAATGTCTGTTCATATCACTGTTTTCAGTTCTGGATACATTCCTAGTAGAGGGATTTCCCAATCATACAGCATTTCTATATTTAGTTTCCTGAGGAACTGCCAAACTGTCTTCCACAAAGGCTGCACCATTCTACATTCCCGCAAACAGTGAAGGAGTGTTTCTATTTCTCCACATCCTCTCTAGCACTTCTTTCCTGTTTTTTAAATTATGGCTATTCTATGAGGTGTGAGATGATATATCATTGTAGTTTTGATTTCCATTTCCCTAAAAGAGAGTGATATTGAACATTTTTTTACGTGCTTTTTTGCCATTTGTATTTCCTCTTTGGAAAAATGTCTATTCAACTCTTTTGCCCATTTTTTAATTGGATTGCTTGCTCTTTTACTGTTGAGTTGCATGATCTCTTTATATGGTATGAAATCAAGTCCTTATTAGATATGTGGTTTCCAAATATTTTCTCCCATTAAATGGGCTGCCTTTTCACCTTCTTGATGAAGTCCTTTGAAGCACAAAAGTGTTTACGTTTGAGGGGTCCCATTTATCCATTTTTTCTTGCATTGCTTGTGCTTTCATTGTAAGGTTAAAAAAATTACCACCTACCATCAGGTCTTGAAGATTTTTCCCTACATTTCCTTCTAGGGCTTTCTGGTTCTAGCTTTTATATTTGTGTCTTTGATCCATTTTGAGTTAATTTTTTATAAGGTGTGAGATAGGGGCCCTCTTTCTTTCTTTTGGATATGGATATCCAGTTCTCTCAGCACCATTTGTTGAATAGACTGTTCTGCCCCAGCTGGGTGGGCTTGACAGCCTTTTCAAACACCATTTGAGCAGAGCAGCTGTAGCTCAGTGGTTGAGTGCCTGCTGCACACATATGAGGTCCTGGGTTCAAGCCCCTGTACCTCCTAAAAAAAATCACTTGATCATAGATGTGAGGGTCTGTTCCTGAACCATCAATTCAATTCCATTGGTCTATATGTCTAGTACCATGCTGTTTTTACCACTGTAGCTAGGTAATATGATTTAAAGTCTAGAATTGAGAGTCCTTCAACTTCATTTTTCCTTTTTAAGATGTTTCTGGTTATTTGGGGGCCCCTACCCTTCCAAATAAATTTGATAATTGGATTTTCCATTTCTTTGAAAAAAGGTTGTTGGAATTTTTATCAGGATTTCATTGAATCTGTATGTCAATTTGGGTAGAATTGACATCTTAATGACATTTAGTCTTCCAATCCATGAGCATGGAATATTCTTCCATTTATTTAGGTCTTCTTTGATTTCTTTTAGCAATGCATTGTCTGAATATAAGTGCTTTACATCCTTGGTTAAGTTTATTCCTAAATATTTGATTCTTTTAGTTGCCATTGTAAGTGGAAATTTTCTTGACTTCCTCCTCAGATTGCTCATTACTAGTGTATAGAAACACTAATGATTTTTTGCATATCAGTCTTGTATCCTGCACTGCTGAACTCATTTATTACCTCTAGTAGCTTTGTTGTAAAATTTTTTGGGACTTTCTAGATATAGGATCATATCTGCAAATAGCAAAAGTTTTACTTCTTCCTTTCCAATGTGGATGCCTTTTATTTCTTTTTCTTGCCTGATTGCTCTGGCTAGAACCCCTGGCATTATAATTGAACAATTATAATTGTCACGGTGGTGACAGTGAACATCCTTGTCTTATTCTTGTTTCTGATCTCAATGGGAAAGCTTTCAATCTTTCACCATTGAGTACAATGTTAACTGTGGGTTTTTCATATATACCCTTTTTCATGTTGAGAAAGTTTCTGTCAATTACTATGTTTTAGAGTATTTTTATCAAGAAAGGATGCTGCATTTTATCAAATGCCTTTTCTGCATCAATCAAGATGATTGTGTGATTTGTCTTCTTTGATTTATTAATGTATATTAGGCTGATTGATTTTCTTGTATTGAACCACTTTTGTATGTCTGGTATAAAACCCGCTTGATCATGACGAATAATTCTTCTAAAATATTGTTGGATTCAATTAGAGAGTATTTTGTTGAGGATTTTTGCATCTCTATTCATTAGGGAAATGGGTCTGTAATTTTCTTTTTTCATACTATCTTTAGCTGGCTTTGATATTAGGGTAATGTTAGCTTCATAGAATGAGTTTGGTAGTGTTACTTCCTGTTCAATTTTTTGGAAGAATTTGAGTAAGACTGATATTAAATCTTCTTTGAATACTTGGTAGAATTCACCTGTGATGCCATCTGGACCTGGGCTTTTCATTTTGGGGAGTTGTTTGATAGCTGTTTCAATCTCTTCATTTGTTATTGATTTTTTGAGATCTTCTATTTCTTCTAGAACATTGTAGGTTGTTCATATGTTCCTAGGAATTTTTCCATTTCATCTGCATTGTCTAGTTTGTTTTTAAATTTCTCGAGATCTGTTTTGTGACCCAACATATGGTCTATCCTGGAGAAAGATCCATGATCAATTGAGAAGAATATATATCCTGCTCTTTGGGGTGCAATGTTCTATATATGTCCATTAGGTTTAATTCATTTATCATATTATTTAAGCTCTCTGTTTCTTTATTGATTCTCTGCTCAGATATTCTATCCAATGCTGAATGTCTCCAAATATTACTGTAGAGACATCTATTTCTCCCTTCAGTTTTGCGAGTGTTTGCCTCATATAATTTGGGACATCCTGGTTAGATGCATATACATTTACGATTGTTATTTCTTCTTTGTGAATTGATGTAGATAGATAGATAGATAGATAGATAGATAGATATAGGTATAGGTATAGGTATAGGTATAGATATATAATGTCCTTCCTTGTCTCTAATAATAGCTTTACTATTAATGTCTATTTCATCCAATATAAGTATAACTACTCCAGCATTTTTTTGCTACTGCATGTGTGGAATATATTTTTCCAGCCTTTCACTTTTAATCTATTTGTATCCTTTGGTCTAAGGTAAGTCTCTTGTAGACATAATATAGATGGCTCATATTTTTTTTATCCATTCTGCCAGTCTATGTCTTTTAATTGGGGAGTTTAATCCATTAACATTCAATGTTTTTATTGTAAAGCAGTTCTTACTTCACCTTTACCCATTTTCACCTTTGAGTTTTATCTGTCATATTTTATTTTCACCACTCTTTTTACACTTTTAGTTCCTTTACTGATATAATCTTCATTTCTAGAGTTTCTTCCAAGCCTTTCTTTCTTGTCTTTTCATTTCAGGCTGTAGCACTCCTTTTAATATTTCATGCAAAGCCAGTCTTTTGGTTACAAACTCTTTCAGTTTCTGTTTATCTGTGAATATTCTAAATTCACCCTTATTTTCATTTTTGTTGTGTGCTGGTCTTGTTTTTTTAAGAAGCACTGGAAACTGAAGCTGGGACCTCCAATGTGGGAGGGAGGTACCTAACTGCTTGAGCCACCTCCACTCCCTATGCCCTCATTTTTGAAAGACAATCTTTCTGGATATAAGATTCTTGGCTGGCAGTTTTTCTCTTGCAGTATCTTAAATATATCAAACCATTGTCTTCTTGCCTCCATGGTTTCTGGTGAGAAATCAACACTTAATCTTATTGGGCATCCTTTGTATGTGATGAATCTCTTTTCTCTTGATGCTCTCAGGATTTTCTTTTTATCTTTGGCATTTCACATTCTGATTAGTATGTCTCTCAGAGTAGGTCTATTTGGATTTATTCTGATGGAAGTACATTGTGCTTCTTGGACATGGATATCTATGTCCTTCAATAGGGTTGGGAAATTTTCTACCATTATTTCATCACATATTCCTTCTGCCCCTTTTCCCTTCTCTTCTCCTTCTGGAACACCCATGATATGTATGTTTGCACATCTCTTGCCATCATTTAGTTCCCTGAGACCCTGTTCATTTTTTCCATTATTTTCTTTATCTGTTCTTTTGCATGCTTGCTTTTTGGAGGCCCTGTCTTCAAGCTCACTGATCCTTTCTTCTGGCTCTTCAAATCTGCTATTATATGCCTCCAGTATATTTTTTAATTTCATTTCATTCCCATAAGATTTGCTATTTTTCTATGTATGCTTTCAAATCCTTCTTTGAGCCCACCCAGTGTCTTCTTAATATCCTTAATCTCTTTAGCCATCTCACTGAATTTATTAAGGAGAGTTGTTTGAACATCTATGATTAGTTATCTCAACTCCTTTATTTCATCTGGAAGCTTAGTTTGTTCTTTTGACTGGGGCATATCTTCCTGTTTCTTCATATGGATTGTAATTTTTTGTTGGTATCTCACTGTCTGATTTACTTAATGTATTTATTCTGGGCTCAGTTTCTTTTTAGTCTAGGGCTTTCTATTTGATTGGCTTTGTGCTACAGCCCCTCTTTTATACTTGGCTTAACTTAATTTGGGACTTTATAGAGGCTCGTGTTTAGCCAATCTGAATTTTTTCAGCTCTTTTTCATCTGTTTCTTGCCCTTTCTCCCTTGCTGTTTGCAGAGTAGGAGCTAAGGATATGGTTGGTACTTTAAGCCAAAGAGGTTGAAGCTTCCCACATTGTCCCAGGTACTGATAAATCTTCTCCCACCTTTCTCCCCTGCCAGCACAGCACAGGAGAATTTTAGTTTTGATGCTGGAGCCCTGGAAAGTAAATACACAGAAGCAGATACACAGTAAGAGAGAGAGCTCCATAGACATGGCCCTGGGAAGAGAGGTGAGCCTGATAGTCTACAGCTGACATTGTGGAGAGGACAGAGCAGCTGAGCCCAGAAAGAAACAAGCCCCAGGGAGAGTTATGAGAGCCTTATGCCAGCCTACAGCTAAGATCAGAAGAACCTTGGACCACGGAGCCTTAAGAGGAAGGAGGAAGGCCAAACCCTCACAGACATCGCCCACCATCTTGCGTCAACATGTGGCAACAGACTTTGGGTGAGAAAGTACGTTTTATGGTTTGAGTTGGGCTCTTTAGAGCTTGGTAGCTGTAATCTTCTACCCCAAATAAATGCCCTTTATGAAAGCCAACAGAATTCTGGTACTTTGTATCAGTACTCCTTTGGCTAATACACCATACAATATTTGTCCTTTTGTAGCTGGTTTTTTTCACTCAGCATAATGTGCTCAAGGTTCATGCATGTTATCATATGAGTTCTGATTTCATTTCTTCTTACAACAGCATAGTATTCCATTGTATATATATACCACATTTTGTTTATCCATTCATTGGTTGATGGACACTTGGGTTGTTTCCATCTTTTGGCAAATGTGAATAATGCCACTATGGCACCTCTGATTTTATGAGCAGAACATTCTGTCCCTGATGCAACCCCACTGCCCTCAGCTGGAGATACCTAGCAGGAATAGTGGGAGGAAGCATCTAAGAATATCCAGGCTTGCAGTATGGAGTTTGACTTTTCCTGTTACAATTACTCTTTCTCCTTCTTTCTCTCCTTCCTCCTTCATTCTTGATTTCTTCCTCCCTCCTTACTGCCTTCCCTCTTCCTTTTATTCATCTGTCTTCTCTTTCTTTTTTCCTCCCTTCCTCCCCCTCATCTCCCTTTTCTATCTTTTCTCACTTCTTCCTTTCTCTCTTCCCTTCCTCTCCCCTTTCTCTAACTAAACTTCCAGTGTACACTAGAAGTGCTGCTCCTGGCTTTGTGCTAGGATTTGGGGAGCACAGCCATAAATACATAGCAGAAGTCCCTGTCTTTATCTCCTCCATCTCTAAGACCCCAAGGATTTTGCCTGTAAATGGACAATTACAATTCAATGGGATTCACACTGATGAAGAGATTTACAAGGCCCTGAGGAGCCCAGAGGAAGAAACACCTAAAAGACTGACTCAGTCTTAAAAGGATACTAGGAATTAGGCAGGTAAAGCAGATGGGGTTGAGGGTATTCTCCCAAAAGGGCACAGCATAGAGTAGAGGCCTGCCGGAGTCTGATGTCTTGAAGTGTGGCAGTCTGATATTTATGAATTCCAAAAAAAAGATATTGATTATATCTGTAAACTTATCTGTTCCTCTGGGCATGATACCCTTTGATTGTATTAGATTCAACTGAGATGGCTATGATTAAATTATGTTAAGATTAGGGCTTTGATTCGACTACATCATTAGGGCAACTCAATTTGAGTCCCTGCCTCCTTGGGCTATATAAACGGAAGCTCAATAAAGAACACAGTAGGTACACAGAGAAGAAGAACACAGAGGAAAAGTGACAGCTCCATAGACGTGTCAGAGGCCCCGGGAAGAGAGATGAGCCTGAGAGTTTGCAGCTGAAGAGAACAGAGCAGCTGAGAAGCCCTGAGAGACAAGCCTTATGCCAGCCTAAGCTGACATTGGAAGAAGCTGGGACCACAGAGCCTTAAGAGGAAGAAGGAAGGCTGAACCCTCGCAGACATCACTTGCCATCTTGTGTCAATACATGGCAAATGACTTTGGGTGAGAAAGTACCTCTTATGGTACCTTGAGTTGAACTCTTTAGGGCCTTGTAACTGTAAGCTTCTACCCCAAATAAATACCCTTTATAAAAGCCAACAGAGTTCTGGTACTTTGCATCAGCACCCCTCTTGTCTGACTAATACATGAGAGAACCAAGATAGAGCAGATAGATGTAATTCCCCAGTGTCTCTCTTTGAATCTCACAAATGGTGTCCAGGTTCAGTGGTCTTGGCAGCCAGTGCAGAATGAGCTAGCTGCCAAGTGAGAGGATCCCAGAATGGTGGGCTCACTGCTCTTAAATTCCCAGCCCTGTTATCAATCATAAACAGTTTGTGCTATCATCAGTACAATAGTTTTGCTACTTGGGAAGCTGTATCACCCTTCCTAATGTCTGGTTTCTGAGCCTTGAAACCTTATCATAAAGCCCCTATTCATTATCTCTTTACATGCATGTTACAGCAGGCCTTAAGAATGGCCCCGCTTTGTCCTTTTGAGGGCTTTTTGTGAGCATTCCTGACCACTGGGTCACTGTCATGGAACAGTGCTACTTAACGTTCATTGGTCTACGGGCCAGTGCTGGGTCTGCAGTGAGTTAAATACAGAAATCGAGAGGAAGCATTTAGGAACCTGATTAAAAATGTGACCTTGCTGTGACATCCAAGCACATGGTCATTTTCACTTTTATTGTATTTTACCAAAGTTTTAGTTTATGAGGGATTGGAAAAGAAACGAAACGAAACAAAACAAAAGGCAGTCTTTTATTACAGATGGTTGTGCTGGTCTAGATCGCAACCACGGTTCAGGACCACGGACAGCAACACCCGGCCTCCGAAGCGCTTGTCCTTCCTTCTCTGCCTGGCCTCGCAACTCTGGCCAATGTTCCTGGTGAACTCCTGGCTCCCAAATCCAATGAATGCTTTTCAGTCTTTGTCTTAATTGACATCTCTAAAGCATTTGATCTTTGTTAAAATATGCTTCTGTTATTTTTGCTTAAAAATAATTCCCAATGAATCAATAACAACAGTTCCCCTAGGATTATCAATGGACTATGCCACTAAAATGGGGAGACAATTCCTGGTAGCTAAAATTTACAGTTATCCGTTCCACACTAGGACTTTCCCCATTGCGGTTTCAATATATTACAGGATGGGATAAAAAAAATAAATGGGAATTTGGGGGGGAATTTTATGGAAGCTGGAGACAACATGCGAAGGCTAGAAAATGTAGAGATACCCTGAAAAGTTTAGTAACTCATATATACATAAAATGCATGTACTGTTATGTATAATATTACCTGTACAGTGTGCATTTTACTGTTTAATAACATAAACAGTTACACAATATTTTTTCTTAAAATTAAATTAGGTGAACATAGATGCAAAAATTCTCAACTAAATATTTGCAAACTGAATCCAACAGCATATCAAAAGACTTATACATCAAGACCAAGTGGGATTTATTCCTGGTATGCAAGGCTGGTTCAACATAAGAATATCAATCAATGTAATATCACATTAACAAATTGAAAGAAAAAAACACCATCATCTCAATAGAGGCAGAAAAGGCATTTGACAAAATCCAGCATCCTTTTTTGATAAAAAAAAAACTTCAAAAGATAGGAATAAAAAGGGAAATTCCTCAATATGATAAAAGGTATATATGAAAAACCCACAGCCAACATCATACTCAATGGGGAAAGGTTGAAAGCTTTCCCTCTAAGATCAGGAACAAGACAAGGATGCCCACTGTCACCATTGTTATTCAACATTGTACTAGAAGTTCTAGCTAGGGCAATTAGACGAGAGAAAAAAAATTAAGGCGTCCAAATAGGAAAAGAGGAAGTAAAACTCTCACTGTTTGCAGATGACATGATCCAGTACTTATAAAATCCTGAAATATCCACAACAAAGCTACTTGAAATAATAAATGAGTTCAGCAAAGTGGCAGAATACAAGATCAGCACGCAAAAATCAGTAATGTTTTTGTACACTAGTATTGAACAACCTGAGGAGGAAATCAGGGGGATAATTCCATTTTCAATAGCAACAAAAAGACTCAAATACCTAGGAGTTAATTTAACCAAGAGGTACAGGACCTATATGCAGAAAACTACAAAATAATGCTAAAAGAAATTTTAAAAGACCTAAACAAATGGAAAGATATTCCGTGTTCATGGATTGGAAGAATAAATATCGTGAAGATGTCAATCTTGCCCAAACTGATTTATAGATTCAATGCAATACCACTCAAAATCCCAACAGCTTACTTTACAGAATTAGAGAAGGCAATTACCAAATTCATCTGGAAGGGTAAGTGCACCCAAATAGCCAAAAGCATTCTAAAAAAGAAGAGCGATGTGGGAGGAATTTCACTGCCTGACCTTGAAACATATTACAAAGCTACAGTGGTCAAAACAGCATGGTACTGCATTAAGATAGACACATCGATCAGTGGAATAGAATTGAGAACCCAGAAATAAACCCTCACCTATACAGTCAACTGGTTTTTGACAAACCTACCAAGCCCACGCTAATGGGAAAAAACAATCTCTTCAACAAATGGTGTTGGGAGAACTGGATATCTATAACCAAAAGAATGAAAGAGGACCCTTATCTCACCCTCTATATAAGAATCAAATCAAAATGGATCAAAGATCTAAATATAAAAGCCAGGACCATAAAACTACTAGAAGAAAATGTAGGGAAACATCTTCAAGATCTTATAGTAGGTGGTGGTTTCTTGGACCTTATAGCCAAAGCACGTGCAACAAAAGAAAAAATAGATAAATGGGACCTCTTCAAAATTAAACAGTTTTGCACCTCACAGGACTTTGTCAGAAGGGTGAAAAGGCAGCCAACTCAATGGGAAAAAATATTTGGAAATCACATATCTGATAAGGGTTTAATATCCAGGATATATAAAGAGATGTTACAACTCAACAATAAAAAGCAAATGACCCAATTAAAAAAATGGGCAAAAGACTTGAATAGACATTTCTCCAAAGAAGAAATACAAATGGCAAAAAAACACATGCAGAAATGCTCAACATCACTCATGATTAGGGAAATGCAAATCAAAACTACAATGAGATATCATTTCACACCTATCAGAATGGCCACTATTAAAAAGACAGAGAACTTCAAGTGTTGGAGAGGATGTGGAGAGATAGGAATACTTCTTCACTGTTGGTGGGAATGCAGAATGGTACAGCCACTGTGGAGGACTGTTTGGCAGTTCCTAAAGAAGTTGAATATAGACTTGCCACGTGACCCCACAATACCACTACTGGGTATATACCCAGAAGAACTGAGAGCAGTGATATGAACAGACATCTGCACATTGATGTTCATAGCAACATTATTCACTATTGCCAAAAGCTGGAAAAACCCAGGTGACCATCAACAGATGAATGGATAAACAAACTGTGGTCTATTCACAAGATGGAATATTATGCAGCTGTAAGAAGAAATGAAGTCATAAAGCATATGACAACGTGGATGAACCTGGAGGGCATTATGTTGAGTGAAGCAAGCCAGACACAAAAGGACAAATATTGTATGAATGTGTTACTATGAACCAAATATATTGTGTAACATATGGTTTGATTAAAAAAAAATTTATATGTATTCATTACATTTAATTGAGAAATGTATATATTTATTCATCTGTGTTTACTTTTTAGTTTAATTGTTTATATTTTCAATTATTAAATGTACAAAATAAAGTAAAAAAAAAATTAAATTAGGGAAAGTGGATGTGGCTCAAGTGGTTGGGCTCCCATTTACCATATGGGAGGCCTTAGGTTTTATTCCCAGGGCCTCCTGGTGAAGGCAAGCTGGCCTGTACAGCACAGTGAGCTGGTGCAGCAAGATGAAAAATGCACAGCAAATGGACACAGCGAGCACAAGCAGCAAGGAGAGGATAAATAAATAAATAAATAAAATATTTAAATTAGTAGTAGGAAAATGGATGTGGCTCAAGCGATTGAGCTCCTGCCTACCACACAGGAGGTACATGGTTTGGTTCCCAGTGCCTCCTAAAGAAGACAGCAAGCTGGCATGATGGGCAGGCACAGCAAACTAACACAGCAAGATGATGCAACAAGAGACACAAGAGGAAAACATAATGAGATACACAACAAAGCAGGGAGCAGAGGTTCCTGGTGCCTTCTGAAGAAGACAAGCAGGACAGTGAGCTTACACAATGGGCAGGCACGGCAAGCTGATACAACAAGATGATGCAACAAGAGATACAAGAAGAAAAAACATAATGAGAGACACAACAAAAGCAGGGAATGGAAGTGGCTTAAGCAATTAGGTGCCTCCCTCCCACATTGGAGATCTCGGATTCCATTCTTGGTGCCTCCTAAAGAAACAAAAAGATGAACATACACATCAAGTGTAAACAACAAGGGGGTGGGGAGAAATAAATAAAATAAAATATTTTTTAAAAATTTAAATTAGTAGTAAAAGGACTGCAGTTCTATGCAGTGGTTTGGGAATGCCAAACGTATTTACTGCAATCTCTTACATGACATCTTGCGGTGATCTCACAGTGATGTTTGTATCTCAAGTTTTTCATATCTTGTGTCATTTAAACACCATAAACTCTATTAAAATCATGGGTCCAGGGAGCAGATGTGGCTCAAGCAGTTAGGTGCCCACCTCCCACATGGGAGGTCCTGGGTTCAGTTCCTAGTACCTCCTAAAGAAGATGAGCAGGGGAAGTGGGTGTGGCTCAGTGGATAGAGCCCTCGTTTACCATATGGGAGGCCGGGGTTCGCTGGCCTGAGCGGTGCGGTGGGCTGATGCAGCAACCTCACGGCAGGAAGCAGGTGTGGCGCAATGGATAGAGTACCCGTTTACCATATGAGAGGCCCCGGTTCGCTTCCCGGCGCCTCCTTGTGAGGGCAGGCCGGCTCGCGCGGCGCCGTGGGCTGATGCGGCAAGACCTCACAGCAAGGGGGAGATAAGCAGACACAGAGGAGACACGCAGCGAATGGACACAGCAGCACAAGCAGCAAGGGGGGGATAAATAAAATAAAATAAACAATAAAATCTTTAAAAAAAAAGATTTAAAAAAATAAATAAAGAAAGAAGATGAGCAGACACAATGAGCTGATGCAATGAGCAGACACAACAAGCAGGGTGCTGGTGTGGTTCAAGTGGTTGGGTGCCAACCTCCCACATGGGAGATCCCAGGTTCGGTTCCCAGTACCTCCCAAAGAAGAGGTACACGAAGAGCAGAGACAACAAGCAGACACAGCGACCAGATGAGGGAGCCATCTCGGGGCGGGGGTGGGGGGGGCAGGAATAAAGAATTAATTCTAAAAAAGAAAAATCATGGGTCCAAAGCGTAATGTTCCTACTGGTTCAGAAAGTGGTGCTCTCAAGAAACAGAGGAAAGAAATGAACTTGAAGTTAGAAATAGAATTGTTAGATTTGCTTCTTTCAGGCAAAACAGCTACGGCAGTTGGCTGCCATTAAGGCATTAATGAATTAACCGTAATGTATATCAAGAAAAAAAGAGAAGGAAATCTGTGAACCCATTACTGCAGTTACACCAACAACTGCAAAGCATTTGCATAAACCACAAGATCTGCATCTCTCTGGCATAGAAAGTGCAACATTCTTTTGGGGCTAGGATTATTATAAAAAAAGGCATTCCACTAGACTCTAGCATCATAAGAAAAATGGCACCACAGGAGAAACGGCTAAGTCCTTATATGAGTCTCTAAAGGAAAATGAAGGTGAAGGGTCTACCCCTAAACATTTTCCAGCCAGGACAGACTGGTCTGAAATTTTTCAAAAAATTTTTTTGAATTTTTAGCCTACGCAAAAAAATTTATGGGGATTTTTCAGATTGCGGGGACAAAATGCCCAGAATGCCCATGATGTGGAAGGCATAACTGTACAAAGGTAAACACTAAGACAGTAACTAAAAATATATAGAAAAGGAAGAATAAGGTAATAAAAATAGTATACCAAAAGAGCACAACTAAATGCAGAAAAAGAGGTAATGGAGTAACTGATGAATAAAAAATACACAAAATATACAGAAAACAAATAGCTAAATGGAAGAAGTAAATTTTTCCTTCTTAATTATTATCTTAAATGTCAATGGATTAAACTCCCCTATTAAAAGTCAATATTGGTAGATTGGATGAAAAAGTATGATCCATCTATGTACTGCCTACAAAAGACTCTAGATACAAAGACACAAAAGGTTGCAAGTAAAAGGGTGGAAAAAGATATTCCATGCAAACAGTAATCTAAAGAGAGCCAGAGCAGTTATATTATTGTCAGACAAAATAGACATTAAGTGAAAAGGTGACAAGAGACAAAGAAGAATATTATAGGGAAATGAATGTGGCTCAAATGATTGGGCCCCCATCTACCATATAGGAGGTCCAGGGTTCAATTCCTGGGGCCTCCTGGTGAAAAGCAAACTGGCCCATGTGGAGTGCTGACCCGCGCAAAGAGCTGGCCTGTGCGGAGAGCTGGCACAGCAAGATGATGCAACAAAAAGAGACACAGTGGCGAGACAATAAGAGACACAACAGACCAGGGAGCTGAGACGGCACAAGAGATTGAGCACCTCTCTCCCACTCCAGAAAGTCCCAGGATCAGTTCCTGGTGCCGCCTAAAAAGAAAACAAGCACAGAAGAACACACAAAGAGCAACAGTGAGCGCAAAACAATGGGGGTGGGGGTGGGGATAAATAAATAAATAAATCTTTTTAAAAATGGAATATTATATATTGATAAAAAGTTCAATCCATCAAGAATATATAATTATAAACATATATGCACCTCATAACAGAGCCCCTAAATTTATGAAGCAAATCTGACAGAATTGAAGGGAGAAATAGCTAGTTCTACAATAATAGTTGGAGTCTTCAATGCACCACTTTCAATAATTGATAGAGGAGTTGGGAAGCGGGTGTGGCTCAATCGATAGAGCTCCCGTTTACCATATGGGAGGCCCCGGTTTCGCTTCCCGGGGCCTCCTTGTGAGGGCAGGCCGGCCCGCGCGGCCCGGTGGGCTGATGCAGGAAGACCTCACAGCAAGGGGGAGATAAGCAGACACAGAAAAAACACACAGCGAATGGACACAGCAAGCACAAGCAGCAAGGGGGGGATAAATAAATAAATAAATAAATCCTTAAAAAAATAAAAAAATAAATAAAAAATAATTGATAAAGGATCGATTATTGAAGTTACAGGACTCTCTTCTCTCCCAGAAAAATAGCTAGAGGACAGGCAGAAACAGCCTGGAAAAAAATCTTCTAGGGTTTAGGATACAAGGAGAAGGCTGGATAACACCTAGAAGAGAGAGGAGCAAAGGAAAAATTAGTGAGGGCAAAACTGTGGGTTAAAAGCCACAGCTGCAAATGCTAGCATCCTCCCCAACCCTGTAGACACTTTTGAATTCTCAGGCCTTGGGGCCAGGGCCAGTGGTTACAGACTAGGGGGCCCCAGGGATCCACCTCCCCAGGGAAGGGGAGAGAGAGGGAAACAACCTAAGGTTGACTCAGCTTTTGACCCACAAATTTGGTCTACTGAGTCCCACAAGCCATTCCAGGCTGTGTGGGGCTGCACCATTATTTGCCTTGGGAGCCAGCAAGGGACTGAAGAGATCTGACCATCACAATCTCCCTCTTTACTGACCAGGACTGGCTGTTGAGGACACAGAGGGTAGTGGAATAATTTTCCTACCTGGGAAAAAGGAGGAAGCTCTCAGCAAAGGTTGGAGGACAGCCCCTGAGTTAGTTTGAATTATGAGGCTCTTAGCCTCCAGACAGGAACCTCTGACACATTGATCCTGTCGGTGTTCAGCAAACACACTCTGACCAGGCATTGAACTGAGAGGGCTGCCAAAGAGCGCCATCTGCTCACAGACCAAGGAAGCGCATGTGAGGAAATTAAAGGTAAATAAGGGGAAACGGATGTGACTTAAGCGATTGAGCTCCCATCTACCATATAGGAGGTCCAGGGTTCGATTCCCGGGGCCTCCTGGTGAAAGGCAAGCTGGCCCACACGGTGAGCTGGCCCACATGGAGGCTGGCCCACGTGGAGTGCTGGCCCATGCAGACAGCTGGTGCAGCAAGATGATGCAACAGAAAGAGACACAGAGGAGAGACAATAAGAGATGCAGCAGACCAGGGAGCTGAGGTGGCGCAAGAGATTGAGTGCCTCTCTCCCACTCTGGAAGGTCCCAGGATTGGTTCCTGGTGCTGCCTAAAGAGAAGACAAGCAGACACAGAAGAACACACAGAGAGCAGACAATGGGGGTGTGGGGGAGAAATAAATAAATAAAAACAAATCTTTTTTAAAAAAAGTAAATAAGAGAGTTTTTTTCTGGCCTTTACAGCCTCCCTCCCCAAGTCCCTAGGAAGCAGGTCTACAACCCATTACTGGGTCCAGAGCTCAGTTTTGAGCAGCTAACAGGGACAATCCTAAAGACCCAGAACAGGTTGAACCAAGAATCAAAGAACAGCAGTAACACCAGCCTCCCACCATTAAATCCTTATGAAAGGGAAGCGGGTGTGGCTCAGTGGATAGAGCCCCCGTTTACCATATGGGAGGCCCGGGTTCCCATCCCGAGGCCTCCTTGTGAGGGCACGCCGGCCTGAGCGGTGC
>JAQZBX010036791.1:0-24045 GCA_029593785.1 Cabassous unicinctus
CCCCCCGTTTGTGCTTGCTGTCTGCTCTCTGTCCATTTGCTGTGTGCTCTCAGTGTCTGCTTGTCTTGTCTTTAGGAGGCACCAGGAACTGAACCTGGAACCTCCCATGTGGGGGAGAGGCACTCAATCGTTTGAGCCACCTCCGCCCCCTGCTTTGTTGTCTCTCTCATTGTGTTTCATCTTTGTGTCTCCTCCTTGTTGCATCAGCTCACTGCGCAAGCCTCTGTCTTGCTCATCTTCTTCACGAACCGAACTCAGGACCTACCGTGTGGTAGGAGGGAACTCAGTCGCTTGAGCCACATCCGCTTCCCAATACCCCTTCATTATCAAAGACTTCACAGCCCAGATTTAGTGAGTCAGGCATGTAGAGGAAGAAGTTATAATATTGACAGTTTAATAGTTGCTTCAGTAAAACTATATTAGGTGTTAAGAGTTCTTCTGGCCAGCCTTCTTGCCCAGTTTGGATGTAACATGTAATAATTATTTGGGCATTTTATTCATTATATTCACATTAGTCATCTAATACAGGTTGTATACTGTGAAACCATTAGTTAAGCACTGAAAGACTACTGTGACTTTTTGTTGTAGAATGACTTTGATTATGTAGCTTTTCATGAATTTTCTTTGGTACTATGATAGGCAACATGATATGGTGGAATAAGCTTGGTATGTGGAATTGAAAGACCTAGGCTGGAATATCCTGAATATTCCTCCATGTTTGCAAAATGACCACAGAGCTGCCTGATTAACAATTTTTCGGGGGTGTTGGGTAAAATAATTATCTATGAAACTGCAGAAAATTAGCACGTCATATTCCTGGCAGGTATAAGTTTCATAATCACTTAATTCTAATTTCTGTGCGGTGCTCTGTCAGGTAATGTATTAATTAATAATATAGATATTATCAAGGAGATTTTAGCTACAAGTAACAGAATACCCAACTAAAAATGGCTTTTGAATAATAAGGAATGTATTCTCACAAAAGGAGAAGCCAAGAGCCAGAGAATTACATGTGGTTCCATAGAAGCACAGCCTGTTGGGGTTTTTTTGTTTTTTGTTTTTTCTTTGAATTTCATTCTTTAAACTGTAGAGTGTAGAGAAAAAAATAGGTTCTTTCCTCAAGGACATAGGCCCTGTTTACTTGAAAGCTCTTGATGTCCAGCAAGGGCTGTTGCAATTTCAGACACCAACATCTGTCTGAAGAAGAGTAGGTAGAGCTTCTTCAGGTGTCTCTTTTTATTAAGAAGGAGCAACTTTCTTGCAAGTCTCCTAGCAGGTTTTTCTCTTAGGTCCCGTTGAATTCTCTGCAGCACTTGCATACCAGAAATTCCTTACCCTGACAGTTAAGTTCTTGTAACTTGGTCCTAGCTTACCTTCCACCACTAGAGCCTAGGCTTTATAGTGGTAAAACAAATTCATCAATATTTTATTTGGTATTCTGAACAAAGGTCGGATTACTGTGGGATTGTAGGCAGCAAATACTGTATCTGGCCTCTAATATTATACTACATCTTTTCCCTCACCAGCATAGAGCTATCATGTTGTCAACTTTACCCTTACCCCCGTGTTGCAACCTTTTCACAAAAATATGTTCTTTACTTGATTCTGCTTTTCTGAAAGATAACATCTCCCTTGCTGTCCTTTCAAATGAAGGTAGGCTGTTCATTATTGAGTAGGCATGGGTTGGAGTTGTTGGCATTGTGTTAGATGAGGGGTCAGCAGCTTTGTCTTTCAAGGGCTAGATATTAAATATTTTTGGCTTGGCTTAGTAGACAATACAATCTCTGTTTTAAGTACTCAACAACTCTGCCATTGTGCACGAAAACCTTTGACAATATGTGGATAAGTGAGCTTGGCTGTGTTCCAATAAAACTTAATTTACAAACACAGGTGGCATATGGTTTCTTAGATATGACATCAAAAGCACAAGTGATAAAAGGAAACATAGATAAGTTGGACATTATCAAAACTAACAACATTTGTGCTTCAAAGGACACCATCCACAAAGTAGAAAGACAGCCCACAGAATGGGAGAACATTTTTGCAAACCATTTGATAAGAGGCTTGCATCCAGAATGTATAAAGAACTCAAACTACTCAACAATAAAAATAACCCAATTAGAAATGGGCAAAGGATCCGAATAGATATTATTCCAAAGAAGATACACACATGGCCAATGAGCCCATGAAAAGATGCTCAACATCATTAGTCACTAGGGAAATATAGATCTAAACCACTATGAGACACCACCTCACACCCTAGGATGGCTATAATTAAAAAGGTAATAAAAAAAGATAAGTGTTGATGAGGGTGTGGAGATATTGGAACCCCTTACATTGCTGGTGGGAATGTAAAATGTAGCTGCTTTGGAAAACAGCCCCTCAAAATGTAAACCAAAGAATTACTATATGACCCAGCAATTCCATTCCTAGGTGTATTAGTTTCCTAGGGCTGCCATTACATGGTACCACAAACTGAGTGGCTTAAAAGAGAAATTTATTCTCTCATAGTTCTGGAAACTCGAAGTCTGAAATCAAGGATTCAGCAGGGCCAGCTCTCCCTGATGACCTTCCGGTCTCTTTCTTGCTTCTGGTGGTGGTCAGCAATCTTTGGTGTTACATGACTTGTAGTAGCATAACTCCAGACTCTGCCTCCATCTTCATGGCACTCTCTTCCCTGTGTCTCTCTTCTCTTAAAGGACACAAGTCATACTGTATTAAGGACCCACTCTACTCCGGTATGACCTCATTTTAACTAATTACATCTGTGATCCTATATCCAAATCAGGCCACATTCTGAGGTACTGGGAGTTACAGCTTCAACTTATCTTTCTGGGGGGCACAGTTCAACCCATAGCATTAGGTATATATCCAAGAGAAATGCAAACATAACAAACGCAAAAACTTGTACATGAATGTTCATAGCAGCATTATTCATTAAAGCCAGAAAGTGGAAATAGCCCAAATGTCCATCAGCTGATGGCATGGATAAATAAAGTGTAATATATGCATACAATGAAATACTTGGCAGTAAAAACAAATGAAGTACAGATACATTCTACAACATGGATGAATCTTGAAAACATTCTAAGTGAAGGAGGCCAGTCATAAAGGACCACGTATTATATGATTCTATTTATATGACATGTCCAGATTTGGGAAATCCATAGGAATAAAGTAGGTTGGTGGTTGCTTAGGGCTAGGAGATATGGGCAGAAATAAGAAGTGACTGCTAAGGGGTAAAGGATTTCTTTTTGGGGTGATGAAAATGTTCCAACTTTGTGATGACGATTGCACAACTCTGAATATACCAAAAAGTCAATGAATTGTACACTTTAGATGGAATTAATTGTGTGATATGTGAATTATATCTCAATAAAGCTGTTATTTAAAAAAATTAGGTGGCAAGCCAGATTTGGCCTAGTGCTGTAGTTTGCTGACCCATAGTAGAATATTACTTCTTTATTCTTCTGCAGAGTCCCTCTTTTCCATCTGATTGTACCTTGTTTTATCTCTTCTCATCACTGTCATCTAACATCTTTCTGGATACTCCAGATTTTCATTCAAGATTTAAGTACCTATCACATTTTTTTCTCTGGGTTCCACCATCACATTTTTTATGGACACCCTGGTACCATAGAGTTCCTTGACCGCTTCCATTTTCCTGACATATTCTTTCTCTCTACTTTGCCTAATTCCTGTGGTTATAGTCAAGATGGTCTCTTACGATGCATCATCCAGAACAGTTCTGCTAAGACTGTATTTTTTCTGTTTTGAGATTATTTTCTCAATTACAATTATTGAGAACACTGTAAGGGTTTTCTGTTTTGTTTGGGGATTATATGTGTTTTAAAATTAAAGTGTAGAACCAGATTACTGTAGCTACCCACAAGAAGTTGGATAGTTTCCACATGATAGCATTTTGTTATTCCATCCTTTCACTCCTCGTCAGCTGTCTGCACCTATCTCACACCCTCTTAATGTCATGTTTCTGTGATTGTGACTACTGTGTTAGGTATATGGATAACACAGTTAAAATTGCTATTTCAGTGTGAGTTGGCAGTGACAAGCCACTTGAATTCAAGTATTCTAAGATGAGGAGAAAATGACTTCAATAACTTATTGTTTCTGTTGTATAATACAGGAGGACTGTGGCTTTATGATATATTGGTAAGTATACATATTCTAGGAATTATGTTAGCTTGAGTTCGGCTTTGGTCTCTGCCACTAATATCTGTGCAACCTTGTGCAAGCTGCTTAACCCTCTTGATAACCCTATTGACCAGAGGATTGTTTGGAGGTTAAATGAGATAATGTATGTAAAGTCTCTAACAGAGTGCCCAGCACATAAATAGTGAAGTTAACTTTTAAAGATTACTTTCTAGATCCATTAGTTTTTGCCTTTAAAAAGGTCCTTTAATACTTGACAACATAACAACGTTTATGGCATGTTTAGTTTGAACTAAAGGAGCCATTGAAATATACATCTGAGTTATCTGAAGGATTTTAGCATTTTATTTATAGAAATATTTTAATTTGAAAAAAAAAAAAGCAATTTCATTGTTACAACGAAGCCAGATGAAAAGCTACCAGATTTTTTATTTTTGTTAACTTATGATTTTAAAAATATTTGTGCTTTAATAAAGTTTTTGTAATGTAACAGTTGCTATATGAGAGCTATCTTACACCCTTGGGAGTGAAATCTTACTCTTAAATCCTTGGTTTTATTAATTGGTTGTTTACTGTTTACGAAGTACTTGTAAAATATGATTCTTAACTTTTTTGCATCTAATACTCAGGCTTCTGAGCCTTCAAAGTTGGGAGCCTCATTCTTAGAAAAATTGTGGTTTGGCATAAAAAAGAAGATCTGTTTACAAATGGACTATGTTTAAAATTCGTATACCAGTTGTTTGGGACTCAAGACATTTTCCCAAAGGAATAATAAAAAAGGGGTTTACTTATAAAGACTTACAAAAGCCTATTTTAATAATAATTCAACAAAGAATAAGTTTCTCCTATGTATCATGCACTGAACAAATCAGACACATGTTTTGCTTTCATGGAGCTTGCAGTCCTGTAAGGTAATCATAATGGGAAACGGATTCTGTATGTGGAAGTATCTCCTCTTTGCATTGTGGATTTAATTTATTAGGTCTTAGTTTAGATGAAATCTTGTCCCATCCACAGCAAAAGTAGTCGAATGACTGCTCAGAAAATATTTTTCTGTGAGAGGGAGACCCAGTATACTGTGGTCTGGCTTTGTGTGCAGTAGGAAAGAAAGAACTTGTAATTCTATGTTGTGAATCATATCTCATTTTGAAAATCTCACCCCTTAAGATCATTTTAAAGATAGTGTTGTAGGGTGGGGGTTGGTAATCAATGTTAGTGTAGCAACCCGCATAACTTGGAGTTATTATAGACCAAATTAAGGTTATGCCTTGCTTTTAAGAATATGATTTATAGAAAGTCTGTGCCTACCCCCCAAAAAATTGGGGGTAATTATTGTTTGTCCCCTTTGCTGTATTTAACCCTTTTCTACTTAAAAATTTTTACCTACTTGATTTCTGGAACCATATTAGAATATGAACTATAATAGAACCAAAGTTGAAAATATTTTATACACATACACAAAATATATTAGAAAAAATTCTAGAATAATATAGATTATTCTAGAGCCGTAGTGGAGTGTGGAGTATTGGAGCCATTAGAATAGAACCATATTCTAATAGTTCTCTTCCTGTACTTGTTTGTTTTGTCTTGGGTGGATTTCTTTCTTCCAATTCTTTGAATGTTGGTGTTCCATTAATTGTGCCTCATGTTTCATTTATTAATGAACTTCTTAGGTGGGAAAGTCTATCATTTATATGCTGAAAATTTACAAATGATATCTCTAGGCCTGACTATTTTCCTGAGCCCAGGTTCTGTAAGTGCTTGCTGTATCTTCTTAGGCCCCTACAATTGCAAAATTGTGTGTTTGGGGGACCTGAGAATCTGCAGTATATATACATTGATCATACCTACCATATTGCATTGTGTGTGAGTATTTCTCTCCTCACTAATGGATCCATATAAGGATATAAATGAACAGGCTATTGCCCTCTTTACATACAGAAAAAAAAAAAAAAAACACTTAAGAATATAGGGAAGCGGATGTGGCTCAAGCGATTGGGCTCCTGTCTATCCATATAGGAGGTCCTGGGTTCAATTCCTGGGGCCTGCTGGTGAAGGCAAGCTGGCCCTCATGGCAAGCTAGCCCCACACAGGAGTGTTGGCCCAAGCGAAGAGCTGGCGCGGCAAGATGACACAACAAAAAGAGACAGGAGAGACAATAAGAGACGCAGCAGACCAGGGAGCTAAGGTGGCTCAAGAGATTGAGCGCCTCTCTCCCACTCCAGAAGGTCCCAGGATCGGTTCCCAATGTTGCCTAAAGAGAATACAAGCAGACACAGAAGAACACACAGTGAATGGACACAGAGAGCAGACAGTGAGCTCAAAACAATGGGGGTGGGGGGCGGAGGAGAAATAAATAAATCTTTATTTTTTTTAAAAGAAGAATATAAATAAAACAATATAACAGATACAAAAACATATAATAAAAGTTATATGTAGTCAGGCAGTCAGTAAAAGTAATTATAGTATATAACAAGAGATGAATAAAGCAGACTACATTAGAACGAAAGAACTAACCATTCACTACTAAAGGGGTTAGGGTTCCATTAAGAAATAACTGGTTCCAGGCCTGAGGCAGAGAAAGTACAAGGTATACTTGGAATATCTTGTACCAGAAAGTAAGGATGTGCTCAGAGAATGATGGGAGTTTGTCAGAAGGACATAGGAGTCAGTTTATGGGGAGGGGGACTCCAAATGCGGGACGTTTTAAGTAATATAGTAATTGAGTATAACTGTGGAAATAAAATTCTAATGTCCACACTAAGTGTGTAAATATATGCATTCATAAATGGGGGAGAAAGGAAAGCTTTCTTCCTAATAGGAGAAAGCCAAGTAATGAATGTTGAAGGAAGGAGGAGATTAGAAAATCTTCCTTCTCCATATGGCAGTTGTGTTAGTTATCTATTGCTCCATAGCAAATTACTCAAAAATTGAGCAGCTTAACACATTTAGTATCTCACAGTTACTGTAGGTCAGGAATTGGGGCACAAATTAACTGGATCCTCTGCTTCATGATCTCTTACAAGGCTGCAGTTAAGGTGTTGGCCAAGTCGTGGTCTCATCTGAAGGTTTGATTGGTGAAGGATCTGCTTCCACACTTAATCGGTAGCTGTTGGCAATATTCATTTCCTTGTAGGCTGTTGGCTGGATTTTGCCCTCAGTTCCTTGCCATGTGAGCGTTATCAAATATGTAACCTGAGAAAGAAATAGAAAGAAATTGCCAGGAAGATGAAATCACAATTTTTTGTAACCTAGTCACAGAAAAGATATCCCCTCAATCTTGCCATTTTCTTTTGGTTAAAAACAAGTTACTCCAGCCTGGAGTATCCATAAAGATTTTACACAAGGCTGTGAGTACCAGGAGGTGGGGCTCATTGGGGGCCATCTTAGAGGCTGGCACCACAGCAGTCATCAAATAGTTCTTAGGCAAGAATTCCATCAATGGATGTTTAAATAAGTGGGTGAAAGTTCAAG
Organism: Cabassous unicinctus; assembly: GCA_029593785.1. Classification (NCBI taxonomy): domain Eukaryota; kingdom Metazoa; phylum Chordata; class Mammalia; order Cingulata; family Chlamyphoridae; genus Cabassous; species Cabassous unicinctus. Next base: position 7,645 of record JAQZBX010036791.1, read on the forward strand.
GAGTTAAGATGGCTATTTACATAGCCTAAAAATATCTTTCTACAAGATACTTACTAATTACAAAGGGAAAAATTAACTTTAAAGTGGAGAAATGTGGCAGACAAATCTTAACTAAGTGATCAAAGTTAACATCATCAGTAATAGGAAAAATCAACGATATCTGCCTCCTGATATATGGGAAGAACATGACATCACCTATATGGTATTCTACTAAAAGAATACCATAGTATTCTTAGTATTCATAGTAATGAATACTAAGTAATAGTATTACTTAGTAATACTAAGTAATAGTATTATAGTAATCAATACTAAGTAATGAATACTATATTCATAGTATTCAGATTAATACTTAATCTGAATTAATCTGATTAATCTGAATCTCATTATGAGGAATCTCATTATGAGGAAGCATAGCCTTCCAGTTGAGGGGCATTCTACAAATTGGTCAATGTGCTGCAAAAATGTTAAAGTCATAAAAGATAAAGCCAGATTGAAGAACTGTTGCAATGTGAAGTGTACTAAAGAGAGACATGACAATTGAATGCAACACTTGATCCAGGATTTTTTTTTTGAGCCCCGGACCTTGTATGTAGGAAGCTGGCACCCAACCACTGAGCCACATCGGCTCCCTGGAATTTTTTGTTGTTGTTTGTTTTGCTTGTTGGTTTTTTTGTTTTTTTTTTTAGGAGGCACCAGGGATTGAACCCAGGACCTCCCATGTGGGAAGCAGGTGGCTTGAGCCACCTCTGCTCCCCAGGATTTTTTATTTTTATTTATTTTTTGCTATAAAGGATACTATTGGGACATTTTTATAATGTGTATTATGGAATAATATAAAATATTATAGAATCATAGCAGTATTAGAACCAGTAGAACAGAACTATAGTCTACTGGTTCTGTCTTGTATCTGATTGTTTTATTTTTCTTTGGTGGCTTTCTTGTTTTCCAATTCTTTAAATGTTGATATTCCCTCTTGGCAAAATGAAAACTTGGTCTTCAGATTAAATTAGCAGTTTTCAAAGAGTGGTCCATGGGTGTCTGGTGATCCTAAGACCCTCTTAATGAGTCCACACAGTCAAAACAGTTTACGTAATGACACCAGTTTTTACCTTATTCTCTGTGTTTACATCTGTACCAGTTGTGCAGAAGCAGAAGTGGTGGGTGTATTAGTCAGCCAAAGTGGGGGTGCTGATACAAAGTATCAGAAATCTGTTGGCTTTTATAAAGGGTATTTATTTGGGGCAGAAGCTTACAGTTACCAGGCCATAAAGCATAAGTTGCTTCCCTCACCAAAGTCTGTTGCCACGTGTTGGAGCAAGATGGTTGCCGACGTCTGCAAGGGTTCAGTCTTCCTGGGTTCTTCTCTTGCTGGGGCTCATTTCTCTTTGGGCTCAGCTACTCTGCTCTTTCTATAAGGCCAGCTGTAGACTATCAGGCAGATGGCTCGTGTCTCTTCCTGGGGCCTTCTCTCCTTCCTCTCCACCAAGCTCCTCTGTGTGCTTACTTCCCGGCGCTCCATCTCAAAACTCCAACCTCCCTTCTGTGCAGTGCAGTTTCTCTGTGAGTCCCCGCCCACCAAGGGGACAGGGACTCAATGTCCTACTGATGTGGCCCAATCAAAGCCTTAATCATTATTTAATCAAGTAAAAGTGAAACCTCTGAATCCAGTATAATCTGTCCAGAGGAAAAGACCAGTTCACAAACATAATCCAATATCTATTTTTGGAATTCATAAATAATGCCAAACTGCTAAAGTGGGTGAAATTGCTGGTACCTTACCATGAATCAAGGCAGTGGCACCGAATTATCATTGTATTCTTCACTGTAACAGCAGTTTTGAAAATGCCAGTTTCACTTTTATCCTTGATAAAGCAGTAAAAATATTAATTTTATTGAATCTTGACCATTGGATACATGTGCTTTTAATGTTCTGCATTATGAAATGATGTGTATGTAAAGCACACACTTGTGTGATTTGCAAGCCGAACTAACTGCTTTTGTTAGAGAATACAAAGACTACCTGTTAAACTCTACTGATAAACTCCGGTTATTTAGATTTGAGTACTTGGCAGACATTTTCTCAAAAATGAATTGTGAGCCTGTCGCTTCAAGGAAAAACAACTGACACACATGAAACAAATGAAAAAATAGAAAAACTTAGTAAAGAAATAGAATACATAAAGAAGAGCCAAATGATAATTTTAGGGCTGAAGAATACAATAACCAATATAAAAGCTCAGTGAGTGGGCTCAAAAGCAGGATAGAGTAGACAGAGGAAACAGTTGATGAGCTGGCAGATAGAACAGTAAAAATTACCCAATCTAAATGGCAGAAAGAAAATAGACAGAAAATAAGAGCCTCAGAGAACTGTGAGCTTATAACAAAAGATCTAACATTTGTGTCATTGGAATCTCTCAAGGAGAGGAGAAATAGGGTGGGGCTGAAAAAGTTCTCATAGAAATAATGGCTGAAAACTGCCCAAATTTGGCAAAAGACATAAACCTACAAATTGAAGAAGTGAGGATTAACCTGAAGAAATCCACACCAACACACTGTTCAGCCTTCTGAAGACTAAAGACAAAAATATCTTGTTGTCAGCATGAGAGAAATAATATATTCAGGGTAAAAATTCTCAAATGAGAATTTTTCTTATTAGAATCTATGGAGGCAAGAAACAAAAGGCATTTTCAAGGGAAGTGGGTGTGGCTCAGTGGATAGAGCTCCCGTTTACCATATGGGAGGCCCCGGGTTCGCTTTCCGGGGCCTCCTTGTGAGGGCAGGCCAGCCCATGCGGCGCAGTGGGTTGATGCAGCGGGACCTCACAGGAAGGGGGAGATAAACAGACACGGAGAAAACACACAGCGAATGGACACAGCAAGCACAAGCAGCAAGGGGGGGATAAATAAATAAATAAATAAATAAATCTTTTTTTAAAAAAAAGGCATTTTCAGGACTTGTATGCTGAAACGCTTAAAATGTTGATGAAAGAAATCAAAGACCTAACTGATTGGTGAGCTATACTGTGTTTGTGGATGGAAGACTCAACATAGTAAAGATGCCAGTTTCCCCCATATTGATGTGTACAGGTTTATTGCAGTTCCTTTCAAAATCAAAATGTCTGTATTTTTGCAAATACAGACAAGACTGTTCAAAAATTTTAAAAGAAAGGCAGAGGAACAGAGTAGCAAAAACAATTTTGAAAAAGTAAACTGGGAGGAACCAGTCAATCAGATTTCAAGACTTATTATATAGCTACAGCAATCAAAACTTTTTGATAGTGGCAGAGGAATGGACACTTAGGTCACTGGAACAAAATAAAGAATCCAGAAATAGACCCATAGAGAGATGCTAAACTGAATTGCAAAAGCAGTTCCATGGGGGATAGGTAGCTTTTATCATAAACGGTGCTGGAACAGTTGAATATTCATGGACAAAAAATGAACGTTCACCTAAGGCTCACACTTTTTATAAAAATTAAGTCAAATGGGAATGATGTCATCAACATGGCAACATAAGACATTACCTGGAAAAGTCTCCCTTCAGAATCAACTGATAAAAGGACAAATTCTACTTGCTTGGAACTCTGGAGGATGGTAGAGCCTGGAGAAGGACTCCACAAATGCTGAATCAAAGAAAAAGAAAAGTAATCTCCAAGGTCAGATAGGAGTTATTCTTCCTGGACATACCATTCTAGACCCCTTTCCCTTACTCTCGGTCCTGTGCAACTTGGGAGTCCTGTAGAGGCAGCACAGCCTGGGTGCCTCCTGCTGCAGATGCAGATAATAGAGCTACTCACAGCAATGAGTTAGAACCCCATGCGTATCCAGGCACAGGGACTCAAGTCTGCAGAGACCCAGGTGCAACACAGGCAGCTGAGGAGTGCCACATACAAAAGGACCCCCAGGGTGGAAAAAAGAGAGACACCATGGCAGAACTGTTGGCAAGAGATGTGTATACTCAGTCCAGTCTCTTTTGGCTAGACCACCTAAATGCAAAATGGACTTTTCTGGATGGACTCACTATTCTGGATTGACCCAATCTGGGTCTCCGGGGCAGGATACCCTAATGGGGAAGAAACTAGAGGCAGAAAAGCTTCACAGAACAAAAGGAGGAGGCGGGGGAAGGGAACTGAACTGCTGTAAGACAGGATGGGTCCCAGAATCGAAAAGTGTAAGGAAAAGGGCACTGAGTGAGGGAGAGAATTTAAACAAAACATAGGGGCTGGGGAGAAAATTCTGCACAAAAACAAACAGAACAAATCAAGATTCCCAGAAAAGGGACAGAAAAGGAAGCTTTCTCCAGGAAGTGAAACAGTTGCGCAAAAATTGTACCGCATATCCAGGGCAGGAATCACATGCAGAACAGCTGAGAAGATCTGAACAGTTAAACAGTTTATTCTTATTTCCAGAATAAATTGAACCAAGAATGAAAGAAGAGCCTTAACACAAAGCCAATCAACAATAATAACCCTAGTCAAGAGGGAGAAACTGACATTGAGAGTTAACTCATCAGAATAATCAGACACTCAGACATTACAAAAAATTACCATGCTAAGAAACAGGAAGATATGGCTCAGTCAAGGGAACAAATTAAAACCTCAGAGGAGACACAGAATTTGGAACAACTAATTGAAGAAGTTCAAACAAATATCCTAAAGCAGTTGAAGGAGATGAAGGAAAGTATGGTGATAGAGCTCTGGAATATTAAGACAATGTGAGCATAGAGAAGAATTTTAAAGAAGGAACATAAATTATGGGGATGAAAGGCACAGTAATGGAGACTGAAAATATACTAGAGGCATACCATACAACAGCAGATCCTAACAGACAGAAGAAAGAATCAGTGAACTAGAAGACTGGACAATCAATATTACAGTCAGAAGAAATGAGAAAAGACTATAAATAGTTGAGCAGAGTCTAAGGGATATGAGTGACAGCATGAAGTGTACAAACATATGCATCATGGGTGTCTTAGAAGGAGAAGAGAAGGGAAAATGGGCAAAAAGAATATTTGAGGAAATAATGGTCAAAAATTTCCCAGCTCTTATGAAAGACATAGATACACTTGTTCAAGAAATATAAGGTACTCCAAAAAGAGTAAATCTAATAGTTCTACTCCGAGACACATACTAATAAGAATGTCAAAGCCAAAGATAAAGAGAATTCTGAAAGCAGCAAGAGAAAAGCAATTCATCACATCCAAAGTATTCTCAATAAGATGAAGTGCCAGTTTCTCATGAGAAACCATGGAGGCAAGAAGGGAGTGGTATAATATATTTAAGCCACTGAAAGAGAAAAACTGCCAGCCAAAAATTCTTTATCCAGCAAAACAGCCCTTCAAAAACGGAGAGTTTAAAATATACACACATAAGCAGAAACTGAGAAAGTTCATCAACAAAAAACATGCCTTACAAGGGAGTTCTGCAGGGTGAAAAGACAGTAGAGAGTGGATTGCAGTAGTGTGAAGAAATGAAGATTATCAGTAAGGATAGCTAAAAGGGTAAATTGAAAATCTAATACTATTGTATCCTCAAAATACAACTCTACTCTTTAATTCTTTTAAGAGTTAGAATACAGTTGAACAAGAAAAAGGCTTATTTCTGGATAATGGACATGCAAAATATAAAGTGGTAAAGTGGGACAAAAACAACACAAAGAGGGGAAGCAGAGGGATATGGGAGCAGAGAATTGTGTATGCCATTGAAGCTAAGTTGGTATCTTTTCAGATTAGTAGGTTATAGATGTTGTATGATATAATCCTCAAAGGAACCACAAAGAAAATTTAAAATATATATACAGAAACAGACTTGAGAAAGGGATATATCATAAAAGATCAGCCATGCAGAAGAGGATATTGCAATAAAGAAAAAAAAAAAAAAAAAAAAAAAAAAAAAAAAAAAAAAAAAAAAGCCAAAGAACAAAATGGTTGAAGTAAGTACTGCCTTTACAGTAATAACACTGAGTTAATGGATTAATCTCCCCAATCAAAAGACAAAGATTGGCAGAATGGATAAAATTGCATGATCCAATTGTATATTGTTTACAAGAGACTCACCTTAGACCCAAAGACAAATATATTGAAAATGAAATGTTGGAAAACCATATTCAATGCAAATAGTAACAAAAAAAGAGCTGGGGTAACTATATTAATATGGGAAAAAATAAACTTTAAGTCAAAATCTGTTATAAGACACAATACTATTAATAAGAGGGGCAATCACCCAAGAAGAAATAGTCATAAATCTTTATGCACCTAACCATGATGCCCCAAAATACACGAGGCAAACACTAATAAAACTGAAGGGAGAAATAGCGATCATTAATCTTGCTTTAAAACTCTATGATATTATTCACCATTGCCAAAAGTTGGAAACAACCCAGGTGTCTGTCCATCAGCAGATGAATGGATAAACAAACTGTGGTCTATTCACACGATGGAATATTATGCATCTGTAAGAAGAAATGAAGTCGTAAAACATATGGCAACATGGATGAACCTGGAGGACATTATACTGAGTGAAGCAAGCCAGACACAAAAGTACAAATACTGTATGAATGCATTACTATGAACCAAATATATTGTGTAACATATTGTTTGATTAAAAAAAAAATTATATGTATCCATTACATTTAATGGAGAAATGTATATATTTATTCATCTGTGTTAACTTTTTAGTTTTTAATTGTTTATATTTTCAATTATTAAATGTACAAATAAAGTTAAATTAAAAAAAAAACTCTGTGATAATAGTCAAAGACTTCAATTCACCACTCTCAACAATAGAGAGAACATCTAGACAGAAGATCGGTAAGGAAACAGAGAACTTGAATAATATGATAAATGAGCTAAACCTAACAAACATAGAACATTGCACCCGAAAGCAGTAGGATATAAATTCTTCTCAAGTGCACATGGATCATTCTCCAGGATAGACCATGGGTTGGGTCAAAAAACAAGTCTCAGTAAATTTAAAAATATTGGAAATTATACAAAGCATCTTCTGATCATAATGGCATGAATCTAGAAATAACAGGGAGAACTCAAATATCCACAAATATATGGAAATTAAATAATATACCCTTAAACAATCAGTGGGTCAAAGAAGAAATTGCAAGGGAAATGAGTAAATATCTTGAGACGAATGAAAGCAAGAGCACGACATATCAAGAGTTATGGGATGCAGTGAAGGCAGTGCTGAGATGAAAATTTATAGCCCTAAATGTTTACATTAAAAAGGAAGAAAGAACTAAAATCAGAGCTCTGGAGGAACTAGAAAAAGAACAGCAAGCTAACCCCAAAGCAATCAGAAGGAAAGAAATTACAAAGATTGGGACACAAATAAAATTGAGAATATAGAAACAATAGAGAACATTAATAAAATCAAAAGTTGGTTTTTTGAAAAGATCTATAAAATTGGCAAACTCTTAGCTGCACTGACAAAAGAAAAAAAGAGAATATGCAAATAAATACAATCAGAAATGGGAGGGGGAAACACTACTACTGATCCTGCAGACATTAAAAGGATCATAAGAGAATACTGTGGACAACTATATGCCAACAAATCAGACAAACTAGATGAAAAGGAAAAATTTCTAGAAACACACAACCTACATGGACTCTAGAAGAAATAAAAGATCCCAATGGACCAATTACAACTAAAGAGATTGAATCAGTCATCAGAAAACATAGAAAAGCCCAGGACCACATGGTTTCAGAGGTGGCATCTACCATTCCAAGAAGAATTAGTACCAGTCCTGCTCAAACTCTTCCAAAAAATTAGAATGGGATGGAACACTACCTAACTCATTCTGTGATGCCATCCTTACCCTAATACCAAAGCCAGATAAACTACAAGAAAAGAAAATTAGACTAATTTCCCTTAAGAATATAGATGCAAAAATCTTCAACAAAATACTTGCAAATTGAATCCAACAGCACATTAAAAGAATAATATACCATGGTCAAGTGGGTTTTATACCAGGTGTGCAAGGGTGGTTCAACATAAAATCACTTAATTTAAGAGACTTGCATTTACAAAGGGAAGGGGAAAAACACACGGTCATCTCAATTGATGCAGAAAAGGCATCTGACAAAATCCAGCATCCCTTCTTGATATAAACACTTAGAAAAATCGGGATAGAAACTTTGTCAACATGATAAAAGGCAAATAAGAAAAACCCACAGCTAACATCATAATCATTGGTGAGAGAGAAAAATTGAAATAGAAACTTACTACAAGGCTACATTGGTAAAAACAGTGTGGTACTGGTACAAGGATAGATATAAGACCAACGGAATTGAATTGAGAGTTCAGAAATAGATCCTCACACCTATGACCAATTGACAAGGCTGCAAAGTCCACTCAACTGGGAAAGAATTATCTCTTCAACAAATGGGGGAAAAGGATGTGGCTCAAGTGATTGGGCTCCCGTCTACCGTATAGGAGGTAGAGAGTTTGATTCCCAGGGCCTCCTGGTGAAAGGCAAGCTGGCCTGAGCAGAGTGAATTATATATTTGAATGTGGTTAAAAAGATTGGAAATTTTAATTTGTATATATGTTACTAGAATAAAAATTAAAAGATAAAACAAAGGACTGTACAACTTAGGGAACCCTTTTGTAAATGATGCCCTGTAGTTAGTACAATTATATATAAATTTTTCATGAATTATAACAAATATACCACACTAATGCAATGTGTTAATATTAAAGTAGTATAGGGGGGGAAATGCGCCCTTATGTAAACCATGGACTGTAGTTAATAGTACAATTTTAATATTCTTTCATCATTTGTAACAAAGGTACCAAACTAATGCAAATGTTAATAATCGGGGGGTTTATATGGGAATACTGTATATTTTACATGATTTTTTTTTTCTGTAAATCTACTTCTTCTTTAAAAAAAATTAAAAGAGAATAACTCAAATGGATTACAGCGTTAAGTATAAAATCTAAAACTAGAAAACTTTTAGGAGCTGGGCATAGTTCTTTGACTTGACTCCAAAATCGTGAAACATAAAAGGAAAACTTGATGTTTTACTTCATCAAAATTAAAACCCTTTGTTCTGGTAATGGATGGTGGTGATGGTTGCACAGCACTGTGAACACAGTTAACAGAAACATGTAGCTGAATATGATTAAATTGGGAAATGTTAGATTGTATACATGGTAACACAATAAAAATATTAAACACAATAAAAATATTAAAAAAACAGTCCAAGGAACTATGCTACACATACTGTGGATCCTATGTTAAACCATGGACTTTAATAAATACTACCACTATCAAAATGTGCTATCATCAATTGTAACAAATGTTCCCCGCCATTGCAAAGTGTTAATGGTGGGTTGGTTTATGGGACTCTTGAATTTTATGCATGAATGTTCTTTAAACCCACAGTTTCTTTAGTAATGAAAAATTAAAAAATTCTGTTCTGTGAAAGATATTGGTAAGAGAATGAAAAGACAAGCAACAGACTGGGAGAAAATATTTGCAGAGCACATAATCTACAAAGATAAAAAGAACTATGAAAACTTAATGATAAAAAAAAAATATCCAAGTAGGAAATGGCAAAAGAAATGAGGCATTTTACCAAAGAGAATATAAAAATGGCAAATAAACACATGATATTTGACATCATTAGCCATTAGGGAAATACAGATTAAAACCATGCGATACCATTACACACCTATCAAAAAAACTAAAAGTAGTGACAACACCAAATGTTGTTATGTATGTAGAGAAACTGGAGCACCTACTTGTTACTCCTGTTACTCCTGGGATTGTAAAATGGTACAGCCTCTCTGGAAAACAGTTTTACAGTTTCTTAAAAACTAATCTGTAACTGCCATATGTTCCAGCAAGTACATTGCTGGGCATTTAAACCAGAGAAATGAAAATTTCTGCTCACACAAAAACCTGTACATGGATATTTATAGCAACTTCATGTGTAATAGATAAAAACTGAAACAACCCGGTTGTTCTTCAACAGGAGAACAGTTAAACTGTGGTACATCCATAACAAAGCAGTAAAATGGATGAATCTCTAGGATTATGCTGATTGAAAAAGTTATGCTGTGTTAGAGCTCATAGGAGTATGTACCTATATGGGATTTGGAAAAATTTCAAATACTATATCATTTCATTTATATAATCTTAAAATGACTACATTATAGAAACGGAGACTAAATTAGATGCCAGAGTTTAAGAAGGGTGTGGTGGGAAGTAAGTGGGTGTGTGGCAAAAAGGAACAATATGAGGGATTCTTACCGTGATGGGAGTATTCTTTATCTTGATTATTATTGTCAGTTATACTCGTTGTGGTAGGTTGAATTATGAACTCTCAACAAACACATGCCTCTTAATCTGCCTTCCTGTGGGTGTGTGCCCATTGGAAATGGGAACTCTTGAAGATGTTACTTTTAGTTAAGGTGTGGCCACTGAAGCAGAGTGGGCCTTTAATCCAAATTACAGGAGACACCTTATAAAGAAAATCCAGAAGACACAGAAGCTGGAAAGGAGAGGACATCGCCATTTGATGGGAGGCAAAAATACAAGACAAAGAATGCAGGCAGCTAGCAAAAGAATGCTACTTTTCAGGGAGAAAGCAAGCATTGTCCATATCTTCATTTTGAATTTATTCTAACTTCAAAACCATGAGCCAGTAAATTTCCATTGTTTAAGCCAAGCCATTGTGTGATATTTGTCTTAACGGCTTGGCAAACTAAGACAGTTTTTGGTACCGGAAAGTGGGGTGCGGCTGTTACAAATACCTAAAACTGTGGAGGTGGCTTTGGAATTGGGTAATGGGTAGAGACGAAGAACTTTGAGGCCTGGATAGGAAAAGCTAAACATAAGGATTTTAGAGGTGCTTCCAGTGAAACCTTGGAAGGAGATAATGAATGTGTTCTTGGAAACTGGAGGAAAGTGATCCTTGTTATGAAGTAGCAGAGAACTTGGTGAAATTGTGTGCTGATATTGGATGGAAGGCAGTACATCTAACTGGTGAACTTGGTTATTTAAAGCTGAGGAGATTTTCAAGCTAAGTTGTAGATGGTGCAGTTTGGTTTCTCCTCACAGCATATAGTAAAATGTGAGAGGAAAGTAATCAACTGAAGACTGAATTTTTAAGTACAATGAGACCAGCTTTTGATGATTTTGACAATTTTCAGCCTCAGGTAGTGTGTTCTGAGAGTAGGGCCAGAGGCAGCTCTATCAGGGCCCCTCCTGAGCTCCTGCCAGGTGAATTTCCAGAGAACAGGGTTCTTTGCGAGGGTGTGGTTAAACAACCCATGCAAAAGGGAGGGTATAGCTGAACATGGATCTAGTCAGCCATTTCAGCAGAAGTCAGGATTGGTAATGCAGTTACCTAGGAGAGGGATCTGTGGAAATTCATCATGGTTTGGACCTCTTTGAACTGCAGAGAAATTTGACAAGGACTTTTAGAATTTTCTATGAGCAGAAGCCCTGACATCCTGAAATGAAAGGGACAGAAAAGGGATGAATTGATGGAAGAATGACTTCAAGAGTAGAACCATAGAAACAGAGGTCTGGATCAAGGAGATCTCCTCAGGCCAAAGAGAGGTCCCACCCATGTGTATGGAATGGATGAGTCCACTCCTATGCTTGGAGGGGTCAGACCTTCTGCCCAGGTGTGTATAAGGGGTAGAGCTCCTGCCCCATGTTTGGGGAGAGTTCAGCTGCCACACCAATTCTTGGAGAGGGTGGGGTCTCTGTCGCAGTTTTCCAGTTGAACAAGGCTGCTACTGCATTACTTGGTGAGAGTGGGGCCTAGGCCCCACCATTTGGGGAGAGCGTGGCTGCTGCTCCAGTACTTGGAAAGGGTGGGGCTGCCACTCCAGCAGACCTGGAGGACAAAGGATCCATCTGCAGATGACTCTCAAAGCTTGAAATCTAACGGAGTTTGCCCTGATGGGTTTCTGACTTGTCTGGGACTTGTGACCCCTGTTTTTCTTTCAATTTCTTCCTTCTGGAATGAGAATGTCTATCATAAGCCTTTCCCATCATTGTATTTTGGAATTAGATAACTTGTTTTCTGTTTCACAGGTCCACTGAAGGTGAGGAATTTTCCCCAGGATGGACCATACCCATAACTGATTCCAAGAGACTTTGTTCTAGTGTTGTTACTGAAATGACTTAAAGCTTTTGGGGTATTGAAATGGGTTAATATATTTTGCATGTGGGTAGAACATGTCTTTTTGGGGTCCAGAAGGTATACTGTGATAGGTTGAATTATGGATCTCAGTGAACACATATTCATGGTAATCCTCATTCCTGTGAATAGGACCTCCTGAAGATAATATTTTTAGTTAAGGTATGGCCAACTGAAGCAGGGTGGGCCTTCATCCAGATTACTGGAGGCCTTATAAAGAAAACTTGGAAGTCACAGAGACCAGAAAGGAGAGGGTATTGCCATGTGACAAGCAGAAATACGATTCAAGGAACCCTAAGGACTGCTAGCAGCCAGCAACAGGGCATTAGTCTTTGGGGAGAAAGCAAGCTTTGTTTATATCTTGATTTTGGACTTTTTCTATCACCAGCTTGATACTTGGTAGGACTTGTTTTGAAGCTTTGTTGGTGCAGGTCTAGAGTAGCGTTTACTCTAGGGCCATGAAATCTCTTTACTCTGACTGGTTGGAACTTGAATGTCTCTCAGTCCTGTGTGAGCTCAGGAATTGTTCAACCTAAAGTTCCCTGGCCCCTGGAGTTGCACCTTGTGTATGCAGCACTTAGCATTAAGCTAAGCTAAGGGAACCCCTGTGCAGATTTCTGGAGCTCTTCTCTGGTAGATATTCTGTTCCCACTGAGTTCAGCTACTTTGGCCTCCTAAGAACTCCAGTTCTTTATCATCTTAACTTTGCCAAGTTGTTCTGTTTTGGTGCTTTCTTCTTCCCTGTGCTGCAGTGGAGAAAGTGCTTCCAGGCAGAAATCCAGGATGATGGTAGGGTTCACCTTGTTTCCCTTCTTTCAGGGATCATAGTTCTGTGCTTTTGTCGATGTCTGAAAATAGTTTCATATTTTGTCATCGTTGCTGATTCAAAAAAATATTTTCAGTATATTTAATATTTCACAGTTAAAAAATGAAAGAAAAGGTGTTTGGTGGTGATTGTTTTTTGTTGTTGTTTTGTTTTGTTTTTCTTTTCCTATTCTCTCCTTCTATCCCAGTCTTGGCACATAACAGACATTCAGTAATTAATTAATAAATGAATGGGTCTGATAGTAAAGGAAAAGCACAAGTAATGATCCATAGAGAATGGTGTCAGCATGATTTGGAGGGCAGTTGAGTAGAAGTAGAGCATTATGGTTAATATTTAGTAGAAAAAAATAGGATTGGATAGATTGTGTCTATACTAGTTTAATAGGAGATAAGTATTATAATTAATTTTTATGTAGAGTATCCACAAAATCTCTGGTGCCACATTTGTTGCTGTAACCAAAGTCATGTTAGATTTATAGTACTAACCACTTGTACTTCTGACATTTATTGTTTTTCTCTCTTACATTGACTGTTTTATTGGCCTGCAGAAGAATAACGAAAAGTTAAGCATACTCCATTTGGGAAGCTTTTTGTCTCTTGTGTAAACAGGATGCTTTAAGGAGTTTCTTGACATACAGCTTCTGTTCCCTCCTCCTTCCCTTATTCTCTCCTCCTCTCCTTAGTGTCTCTTTTTTAAAATTATGTCCAGCAGCTTCAATAATAGTAAAAAATGTTAATACAACTAGAAGGACCCCTTGAAGTCATTGAGCCTAACTTTCTGTTTTCTTCCACAAAGAAATCAGCATCTGCAGAGGTACTTGTGGACCCAGAGCCAGTTAGAGACAGACTTGTCTCTGGAAATCTTCTGTAATTGCTTGCCTCTCTCCTTTATCTTTTCACTCCCTTTCCCACAGATTCATCCATCCATAGTTTCACATTCTGTTTTATATTTTTAAGAGTAAAGAATATCTGGTTTAGAACAGTTCTAAGATGGTTGGTGATTTTATCCTGGGGGAAAAATGATTATAGTAACTGCATTAAGAGAAAGTTGGCAAAATTTGTTCTTCAGCAAGGTAAAGACATTTAGATTAATTCCTAGCTTAACGTTTCCTTCATGTTCATATTATTTAGCAGTGCTTTCAAAGTTTAGTTTACTATGATAATTGATTTTGGTGCACATTAAGTCAGTAGGAATAGGAAAATATTTTCATCTAGTAGTCTCCATTAAGAGGTGACAACATCATTTTGTTTGGTTAAAGGTTCTTCGTGTGAACTACAAATAATACTTCAGTATACTGATTGCTAATTTAAACTGTGTGTAGATCCAAATGCTTGATATAGATTATGAAAAGTGAACATCAAGAAGAGTGAAAATGTAAAGTACTTTACTTTAATAACTGGGTTTTTGGGAATTTATTGAGTCTTCTAATGTACCCTTAATCTGTGTTCTTTAATACATTGATGCTTTATATCTAGTTCTTTAAGGCTGTCTGGATTTTTACCAGCACTTTAAAATTGTTCCTTAAAATAATTTAGGACAATGTTAAATGTGGCAAGGGATACAAAAAGATAAGACAGTTACTGTCTTTGTGGTGCTTAAAATCTGAAAAGGGGATTAAGTAAGAGATGGAAGAATTATAAGAGTGAAGATTAATGAAACTGTAAATAGTTTCTAATGTTACTGCAAGATTAATAAAAAAATATGTAATTTTCTACCTTGAAATGCCTTTGTAGCAAAAGAAAAATCTACATAGTTTTTCAACTGTTAATTATGGTAGGAGAGTAAGATAAAACTATATTATTTTAAAGGAAGTGATAAGATTGGATCTTTCTTAACTAGAGACTTAAATCTGTATGTCATGAAACAGTTCCGTTGTACTTGGGATGGGATTATTACTGAATTTTAAAAATCAGCTTTATTGCAGCATAGTTTATATAGAAAAAATTCCACCAATTTTAAGTGTACAGTTCAGGTTTTGACAAAAGTATATAGTTTTGTAAGCACCACCACAATCAAGGTGGTAGAACATTTCTGTCACCTCAAAATATTTCCCAAAATATTCCTCGAGGGATATTAGACTATTGTTTTCCTTTTTGTAATATCTTTGTCTGATTTTGGTATCAGGAAAGGTCCAAAACTCCTTCTTTTACTAATGGTAAATCAAAATGAAGACTGAATGTGAGGAAAAACTATATTGACTATTTACAAATCATCTTTAATTCTGCCATATTTTGCTTTGATTTCACTTTTTTTTTTTTTGAATGGATGTATGACAAATCAAGATGTTCTTGCTGCAAAAGTTCAAACAATACAGAATATAGGGTAAAAAAGTAAAATTCCTCCTTCACATCCCTTCCCCAGAAGTGACCAGTTTTATAATGTTATAAATCATGTACTTTAAAAAAAAATCATAAATTTTATTTTTAGAGAAGTTTTAGATGATAGAAAAGTTACATCAAAAGTATAGGGGATTCCCATATAACCCACCCACCCACATACACATTTTCCCCTCTTATTAACATATTAGTGAGGTACATCTTTTAAAATTGATGAACCAAATTGAAGCATTGCTACTAATCGAGGTATAGCTTATGGTTTATACTCTGTACTGTACAGTTACATAGACTTTGACGAGCATATAATGTCATGTATCCATCATTGCAGTATCATACAGAACAATTCCAGAGCCCTAAAAATGCCCTGTGTTCCACCTGTTCATTCTTCCCCTTTTCCTCTGAACCTCTGGTAACCACTATCTTTATGTCAGTGTTATACGTTCTTCTGTTACCACATGATAATAACTACAATAACAGTAAATCTACATTGGTCCATAGTTACTCTCCCTCCCTTACATTTGTTCATTCCTCGGTCTTGAGGAATTTGGGATGATGTCCGTTCTGATTGCTTTGGATTGAGAGGGGTCTTAGGTATTTCGGGGCAGATGGAAGGAACTGTTTTGCTTGCCTTTGTAGATGCTCCTTGTTTTTTGAGTGGGACTTGACCATTATCATCCTTTAGTTAGTTGTCCTGGGCAAGTCTGAAGAACTGGAGAGTAGGTGTTGGCCACAACTCTGCCAGGATTCAGGGTTCAACTGCCATATAAACAGTCCAAAGATTTAAGTCTCTGAGACATGTATTTAGTGGGTATAGTGATAATTATAGTTTCAAATAAAAGAGGTAGAAGAATCATGATTAGAGAATTTATAAATGAGTCTATCTCTGTTATATTGGGGAAATCGATTATCAAAAATACCCAAATAGGGAAGCGGGTGTGGCTCAGTGGATAGAGCCCCCGTTTACCATATGAGAGGCCCCGGGTTCGCTTGCCGGCGCCTCCTTGTGAGGGCAGGCCGGCTCGCGCGGCGCCGTGGGCTGATGCGGCGGGACCTCACAGCAAGGGGGAG
>JAQZBX010036792.1:0-24038 GCA_029593785.1 Cabassous unicinctus
TTTTGGGCTCGCTGTCTGCTCTCTGTGTGGTGTTCTGTACCTGCTTGTCTTCTCACCAGGTGTATTAGTCAGCCAAAGGGGTGCTAATATGAAATACCAAAAATGGGTTGGTCTTTATAAAGTGTATTTATTTGGGGATAGAAGTCCACAGTTATCAGTCCATAAAGCATAAGTTTCTTCCCTCACCAAAGTCCATTGTCACGTGTTGGAGCAAGACAGCTGCCGACATTTGCCCAGGGTTCAGGCTTCTTGTGCTCCTCTCTTCCCGGGGCTGCGTTTCTCTCCGGGCTTAGCTCCTGTTTCCTCCACAAGGTCAGCTGTAGACTATGAGGCTCTCTAGGCTTTGCTTCTCTCCATAAGGCCAGCTGTGAACTCTCAGGCGAATGGCTTGTTTCTCCTCCTGGGGCCTCCTTTCCAACATCAAAGCTGCTTCTCAAAGACTGCTTCCCAAAACTGTTCTTGCCATGCCTTTTATATTTGATTCCCCACCCACCAAGGGGTGGGGCTGAACACCCTAATCATAACCTAATCATGCCCAGGTTAACAGATCAGTTTACAAGCATGCTCCAATTATATTTTTGGAATTCATAACTATATCAAATTGGCCAACGGTTACACCAGGTAAAACCCGGAACCAAATCCTGGGAACTTCTGGAGTAGAGAGAGGTGCTTAATCTCTTATGCCACCTCAGCTCCCTGGAGTTTGCTTTTTATAAATTTATTTTTATTTTTAACTTTCATTTTTAATTTTTTACGTATAAGCTTTGAGATGTAATTTGCATATCTTAAACGGTTGCTTTTAAATACTTAGAACACTTTCTGTTGAAAATCAGCTTGTGCTGGTAGTTGAAAAGCGTCTATCGATATTTAGTATATACTGGTCACCATATAAGACATATTTTTTTTTAGTTTAACAGCATCACCATCGCTTTTCCAATGCAGGAAGGTCAATGTTTTTTTCTTCCTTAAAAAATGAAGTGCTAATAAAAGGGGAAAAGTGCTAAGACTTTTCCTCTAAAACCCATTTAAAATCCTGTTACATTTTGAAATATTATCTAAAAGTTGGAGATATTTTTCAAAGGGTAGCATTCACCATGTAAAAGCATTGATTGAAAAAAATATTTTGTATCATATTTACAGCTGTAGTTTTTTTTTGTTTTAAGATTTATTTATCCCACCCTTGCTGCTTGTGCTCTCTGTGTCCATTTGCACGTTTTTCTGTGTCTGCTTGTCTCCCTTTGTTGGGTCATCTTGCTGCGCCACACAGGCTGGCTTGCCTTCAACAAGAGGCCCTGGGAATCGAACCCAGGGCCTCCCAGATGGTAAACGGCAGCCCAACCAATTGAGCCACAGCCGCTTCCCAACAGCTGTAGTTTTTAAAGATAAAATTCTAGGCAAGAGCTCTCAGTCAAGCTGTTCTTAGAGCGTGTCTTATTTTGGTGTCTCATATCTATTTTAAAGGAAGTATGTTTTCTATCCTTATAAACAGATGTGGATAGGTGTGATTTCCAAGGTAACAGCTATGTATGTAGCTGTAGTAGATATTTTTCTTAAAACTGTCACTCTATATAAAGTGTTTTCATACTTATTTTAATCCCTTTTCACATGTATTTGCCTCAGTCTTCTTGAGTCTATATATAGAGTTGAGTAGCAGAGAATTCCGAGGCAAGCCAGTGCCTATGGACATGTTTCAGGTAAGTAACAGACTATTAGGAAGTGCTTGGTTTGTCTGAAGGTGATGTTGGCATGTTTTTCAAGTCTTGCAGGCAGCAAAAGTTTTAGACTCAGGTGGCTGCTGTTTCCTACAGCTGAACTAAAATGAGTTGGGGGAGTTCTGTTACTGGTCAGTTAATTTATAAACAGACTTTCCAGTAGTTCTAAAAGCATAACAAGGGAAGCGGGTGTGGCTCAATCGATAGAGCTCCTGTTTACCATATGGGAGGCCCCGGGTTCACTTCCTGGGGCCTCCTTGTGAGGGCAGGCCGGCCCGCGGGGCCCGGTGGGCTGATGCAGCAGGACCTCACAGCAAGGGGGAGATAAGCAGACACGGAGAAAACACACAGCGAATGGACACAGCAAACACAAGCAGCAAGGGGGGGGATAAATAAAAAAATAAAATAAAAGCATAACAAGTTAGACATTTAAAGAAAAAACTACTTTTCCCCTCTCACTTAGCAGTACATTCTTTTTCATGAATCCTTTATCAAGCAAGAAGTTGGTAACCACTTTGCTCTTCATAGTGATTTCAGGGACATTCCTGGGATAAGAAGGCCCCTCTCTGACCCAGCCTCTTATTTAAGGGGCTGGACCAGTAAATGAATATTTCTTGCCGGTGTCTCTTGTAGCTCAAGGTCAAATATGGCACCTCTTGATCTTTCAATCCTGTGGTTATGCTGGATCGATCTCTAACCTCTTGAGTTTATAAAGCAAATGTTCAGTAGGAGATGACCTCTCCTTTCTAGACTTAACAGTCCTAACAAACCCACCTCCCTCCCTCTGAATACCAGTGACCCCTATCACTTGCAAATGCAAACTCAATAGTAGGGACCTATAATTAAACTGTAGCTTTTAAAGTAAAATACAAATTCTCCAGAGAAAACTTTGGTGGTATTTGCTACCCAAATTATAGCACAGTGCCAGCTTAGGTTAAAAGCTGGGTAAGGCAGTTTGCATTTTCTAAGTTGTAAAATCTGTGTTTAATGTGTAAGATAAGGAAAAAGCATAGCTTCTCTGACTCCAAGCAAGAGGGAAGGGCTGAAATGTTGACATACTCTTATTGGTGAGTCTGATTTGAAAGCTCTATGTGTGGTTTTACTTTTCTTTTTTTAAAATTCTTATTGTAACATACATAAAACTCAAAATTAGCCACTTTGAATTGTACGATTTAGAGGGATTAATTACGTTCACAATATTGTGCCACCAACATCTATTACCCCCACTTTTCCATCCTCTCAAAAAGAAACTCTGTACCCATTAAGCAGTAACTCCTCCTTCCCCTCCACCCTCCCCATCCCCTGGTTACCTGGAATCTACCATCTGACTGAAATTTGCTGCTTATGGGTATTTCATATAAGTGAAATCTTAACAATGCTTGTCCTTTTGTGCTTTGCTTGTTTGACTCACCATGATGACTCCAAGGTGCATGCATGTTGAGTCCCTGCATTCAGTTCTTTTGGACGTATTCCAAAAAGTGGGTTTGCCAGGTCATAGGTAATTCTACCTCAGTGTGATTTTCATAGATGTACCTGATCTTAGAACTGAACAGATTTTTCAGAGAAAGCTACTATCAATGATTGCTGTAAATTAGACTTCTCAAACAATTTAATTATGCAGTTTGGTAACTTCTACCCATGACCCAAACATCTTGGAAGTCCATTTCAGGAAGTATATGAATTGGAATCATTTAATCAGTGTTTTATTTGGATGTAACTGAGTTGCAATGACATCTTTACAATGTGAGCCTGCCTTTAGTCTCCCATTATTTCTCAGACGAGGCTGCTTTGCCCTTTCTCACATGCGCCTTGGCTCTCTGGCAGAAGTCCATGGAGCCTCCATGTGTAATGTGTCCTCCCCTCCCTTCCCCTCCCTTCTGTTCTTGCCCCTCCCCATGTTCTCAGTTCATACAAGTATGACAGCTTTCTGCGTAGACAGGACCAGGAGGTTTGCCATGGGTCACTCAGCTTATTGTTTGCAAAGTTGCATCTAAAACTCAGGTCTCCTGACTCTGGCCCAGTGCCCTTTCCACTACACCACATTACTTCCAAGAGACATATTAAGTTGCAAGCTCTTCTAGTCTCTAAACTCCTCTAGGCACCTGTGATAGAGCTTTACGTGCAGTGGGCTTCAGCCTGTTTGTTAGGCTGCAGACAGAGTCATGTTTAGTGACAGATCACCAGTCACTGCTGGTTCTGGTCATTGCTCACATTGTGGAACATTGTCGGTTGGGCTCTGAAGCCACATTGTTTAGGGCCATTTCCTGGCTTTGCCACTTACTACCTCTGTGATCTTGGGCAAATTGGTTAGGACACTAAGCCTCAGTTTCCCGATCTGTACAATGGGGGTGATAACGGCATTCACGCTACATGGTTGCTGGGAGAATCAAATGAGTTCTTGCAAGCCTGACACATTCAAAGTGCTCAGTAACTGTTAGCTCCTGTTATTTTAAAACCCCTTAATGGCATCACATTGCTCTTAAGATAAATATCAAAATCTTCAGCCAAGGCCCCTCTTCCTTCCCTCTCGCACTGTACACTGTGGCTGTACTGCCTTCACAGTAGTTCCCTGACGGTGCTGGGCTTCCTGGAACCACCGTGCCTTTGTATATGCAGTTACTTCTCATAACAGGCTTTCCTACCTGTCAGATGTCCACCAGCTCACGTCCTTTCCTGAGCAGTCTCCCCCCACTTGTCCTCTGATCCAGCCATGGCTTGGTGTTATTTGGAGTTTGCCTCCATGATACGAGGCGATATTTGTTCACTTTTGTGTTCCCCACCGTAATTCAATATTTGTTGCCTTTGGTTGTCGATAAGTATTGGTTAATTGAATGAATGAATTAATGAAAATGAATGGGCCAGTCAATCTAGTTTCTTGACTTTTAGTAACCTTGTAGTTAGTTTCTCTTCTTCGGCAGCATGCAGCATTGAGAATCTAATAAAAGTATCAGTATGATGTTGGCACACAAATTTTAGTCACGGATTAAAAAAAAAAAAAAGCATATCCATAAGTCCTAATCTTTATTCCCCTGACAGCCTACTGATTATTTTCCCCTCCAAAGAGACAATATTTACGGTTTTGAAATGCTATGCATGAAGAAGAGGAGAAGAGGATCCATTTTCAAAGAGGCGAGGAATAAGAACAGAATCGTCACCTCTTGGCAGCTGAAACTGGGATGAACCCTTGATCTCAGGGACCTGCCTGGTAGCAATATAGTCAGTGTCCTTAGCAGGGACTAAAGTCTCCATTTCCTTCCATGGAAACATTTTGACTCTGCATGTTATTGATAGGATTATCCCTGCAGAGCCCTCTGGCAGGGATGTGGAGCGTGCTTTGCTCAGGAATATGGTGGCCTTTCCTCGTGCTAATGTCGTGTCCTCAGGCTCTTGCAGCCGCAGAGTACCCAGCAGTGAGACTGGCCTAGGCTGCTCTCCAGAGATAGTCACGTGGGTGCTTTTAGACTGAACCAAAATCCCAGGGAATTCAAGAACTGCCACCTTTATTTGCATGAAATTCACTGAGAGGTGGACTCAGGTGCTTCTGATGGCTGATGTATCTGGGAGACAGAGCACAAGGGAAGAGTGGGCTTTCCAGCGCCCATGTGCACACACACTCCCACACCCACCCACACCCAGCGCTTAACTGCTTTGTAACTGGTATGGCTAGGTAAATAGCTGTGGTAAATGGTATACTGATGTGTGTTATATAATTACTTTTGACTCTAAAATTGAGCACATGAAAATCGTAAGCTGATTATACCTAAGAGGTGGAAGGAGGTAATTTGCATGTATCCTTTTAGTTTAAAATATTTGCTATATAGAAGGTAAGCCTGTAACTTTCACCAGCATTAGACAGTTTTTGAGGTCAGCTGTCGTCATGACCTTGTGCGTGAGGAGGGGCACGCTCACTCCCATGCACTGCGATTGTGAAGTAGTCCCACATGGGACTCAGATTGAGACTTGGTGAAAATGAACACTCTTGACCTACGCAGTTCACACACATTCCCTTGTAAGCACAGCCTGACAGAGATTGCAGGCTGAGGGCTGCTGGGGGAGCAAAGCATTCTCTCACCGGAAATGCCTTGGCGAGTTGCAGGAAGCCCCATGAGATTGGGCATCATGTCTTAGGCTCCAGACGCATCACCCTGAAACTTGGGCTACTTGCCTAATTAAGTTGCAGACACAGCCTATGAGTGAGCTGTCTCACCTGGATCTAACGTCCAGGTTCTGAGAACCGCTGCTAACTGTGCTGCCAGCACCATCTCACCACTTTGCCTGGACTCTGTAGTGTAACTGTCTGGGCGTCACATGCTTGCAGTGACATCCTGGCTCTATTGTCGGGTACCTCTGTGTGTAGGAGGGGATGAGTCTGGGCCATCTGTAGATGCAGTGTGAAGAAGCCATAACGTGTTGCCTGATACTGATACACCACTAGGAATTTTTGTTTACATCCAAGTGTTGTGAAGTACAGATGGCATTTGCCACTGAGTTACTTCACAAATTTTGGACGCAAAATGTTCTCTCTCTATATATATATCTTTTAACATCCCCTGCCCCCCAAGCTGTTGGCGTGATGGCCTATTTATGAATATACTCAACGTGCTCAGGAAATACTGGATTAATGGGGGCTGAAGTTGTTAAAGACCTAGGAAGTCATGGGCAGAACGGTGTCGGAGCATAAGCTGATGCTCAGGACCTGTAACCTTAGGGAAGAGGATGTTGCATCTTGAGTACCTGCTTCACCTTAGCCAAAGTCTCCTGCCGTGAATTTCACAGGATGCTGTAAACCAGAGGGATGTTTCAGGGAGTGCCCTTTTATGTATTTAACCTGGCTGCAAACACCTCAAATGTAAAGGTTGTGTCCTTGATGGTGCTGGTTTAAATGACAAGGATAGCTTTGTGCATTGACACAGCTCTAACCTGGGCGCCCAGAGGCCGGGGTTCTGCCTGCCTCAGCTGTTAACCTGTGGCCTTGGACGAGCCAGGGCGCGTGCTTGGTGCCATGGGCTTTAGAGCTGAAACAGGGTCCTGGTAGGTCCCTTCTCCCTGAACTACTGCCCCCTTACCTGCCGCATGAAGGTGAGAGCTCATCTCTCTGGTTTCCCCAGCTGTACAATTTAACATGTCTAGGTTTCCCTTTCAGCTCAAAAATATAATTTAAGCACCTGTGCTTTTACAGTTTAGACAGATTTTGCACATATACAACCCCTAATAAAAATAAACTAGGTAAAGTTTGAATGCTACTTCTGTGCGAGGCATTATTCTCCGTGCTCATGTGGAGGACCCGGCTCGTGTCTCCCTCAGCCCTCATCCTCCCAGCACAGACCTCGGGGGGCCCCCAGTGCCACACACCGAGCCTGTGGAGACAGGAGTGAGCGGGGGGAGCCCTCTGGGAAGGGGTCATGGGGGCTGCAGGGCTGGCTGGGCCGACCCAGGAAAAGTGGGGACCAGGGGTGTTTTGGGTCAGAATAACATGACAAGCCAAGGTGTGGAGGTGGGAACGGTGAGCGTGGTGGCTCCTGGGGTGGGGCGGTGGCCGACTGATTCCTTTAATACAGAGAGAGAGTGAGTGCAATCAGATTGTGAAGCCCTTGGAAGCTGGACCAGGGAGTCCAGAAATGAAGTTAGGATTCAGGGCACCACGTGCTTTAGTGGGGGTCTAAAGAAGGACATAGGTGAATTAGAAAAAGGAGATGCTTGTGTCCAAGGCGCTAACATTTTAGCGTCTTTTCTGAGGTTGGAAGTGCTCAGGATTACTGAATGGGACCTGAAGACCCCTTTTGTTCCTTCCCTAGCAAGCACGTGGTAGAGGCCTTATACTATTTTATTCCAGCCCCAGAATTGACTTTCCTAGGGGCTGTCCCAGGCACTCCTCTTAATCCCGTGTAACAGGTTTATTCTTATCCCCAATTTACTGACGGAGCAACCAAGGCTCAGGGAAGTTAAATAACTTTATAAAACCCAATTATGAGAGTAGAAAAAATAGTATTTAAACATGATTTTATTAGAACATAGCTTCTACTCCACAAAGAGATGAGCTTTTGTTCATTTTGTAGGTGAAGAGTCAGTAAAATTGGGAAAGCTATTTTTTTTTTTTTTGAGATACAGTTCACATACCATGAACTTCATCCCTTTAAAATGTACAATTCTGTCGTTTTCCATATAGTCACAAAGTTGTACAGTCACCACTATATAATTCCAGAATATTTCCAAACCTCCAAAAGAAACTCTGTACCTATTAGCAGTCAGTTTCCCTTTCCCCTTTCTAAACCCTTGGCAACCACGATCCTAACTCTGTTTCTATGGATTTGCCTGTTCTGGACACTTCATATAAATAGAACCAGCCTTTTGGGTCTCCTTCTTTTATTTAGCTTATTGTTTGTGAGGTTCATCCATGTTGTAGCATGTATCAGGATTTTATTCCTTTTCATGGCTGAATAATATTCCATTTTATGGATGTACCACATTTTGCTTATCCACTCATCAGCTGATGGCTATCTGGGTTATTTCCATTTTCTATCAAGCATGAAAATGATGCTTTGAGCATCCATTTGCAAGTTTGTGTACAGACATGTTTTCATTTCTCTTGGAGATCTCTGAGTATTTTGAATGAGTGTAAGCAACGTAAAGTACAAGAGATGTTGTTCTGATTATTCATCCTGTGATTGTTTCTAGTTCCCGCTAGTGGCCGACTTGTTTCAAGATGACAAGGATCCTGTTCCTGCCACCTCATCTGGGAAGGGGCCGTCTTCGAAGATCAGCGTGCGCTCTGCCAGGCCCACCGTGAAAGCCCCCAACAAGGAGCACAAGAAGACCGTAGGCCACCAGGTCAGCCCCAGGCCTAGGGGCACATGGCTGTGGACTGGCCGCTCTATAGGTGGAGGAGGACCACAGAGTCAGAGCCTCAGGTGCCTCGGCAGCAGCGGCCCCGGCCACCCAGCAAAGTCTGCCTGTGTCCTTGGATGAAGGAAACTTCCTGTGCTTGTCTAGACAGCACTGACAGGAGAGAGTAGAAAGGGGGTGACAGCAGACCCAAACAATAAGCGTAATCCCTGTGGTAGGTCCGCGGTGCAGGACCGCCAAAACCTGGTGGGGAGGCAGGAAGGTGTAGAAGTCTTCAGGTTGGAGAGGTGGGTTAAAAAAAACCAGGCAATCGAAAAATTAAACATCCTCAGCTTATGGGGTCAGTGTGGTCTTTTCTGTCCAAGAGAAGAGAGGGTCTGCACACTTAGGGATGCCTGGGTGCCCGAAGGTCAGGTTCCAGGGCCTCAGGTTTACGAATAACCGGCCTCCAGTTCCCAGTGATCACCTCTCGTATCTCACAGCCCTTGCCCACCTTTCATCTCATTTGATCCACAGTGCTGTGAGCGATGTATTAGGGGGTGGTCGCTCCCCATTTGACTTGGGGGAGCCCTAAGGTCACAATATGGAAGGGACTTGGTTTTGGCCAGACAGCAAGGTAGGAGTGTTAGAGCTGGACTCTGGGGTTTTCTTTGTATAACCAAGTGCTGGCTTTTGTCCGCCCAGTTCCGTACCTCCCTGCACCTGCTCATGGAGACCCTGAACGCCACCACCCCACACTATGTCCGCTGCATCAAGCCCAACGACGAGAAGCTCCCCTTCCAGTAAGTGCCGCCTCGGACGTTAGTTCCTCTGAGCTGGGGCCAGGCCCACCCAGCTAAGCCTCTCGATGCTTCCTGAGAGGTTCAGGTGGAACAGGGGTGGGCATGGCCTGGGGGAGCCTACAGCCTTCTGCTTGATGACCAGTCAGGCTTACACTCCCCAGCTGGCTGATGTGCTGAATTCAGGTCGGATGACCTCCACCAGACTGCCTGTGTGCTGTCCAGGGGGAGTCAAGAGAATGAGAAGATGTGGTTCTCCAATCCCAGGGAGCTTACAGTGGTGTTGGAAAATGTGTACCCTTGAAACAAATAGAATCACGTAAAAGGGTGTCATTAAATGCAGAAGTGAGTGTCTCACAGCACACATTCAATTCAGGGGGGGATATTGCTGGAATGGTCAGGAAAGTCTAATTGCATTGAGGAAACTAGACCTAAAATGACATGTCAAGTGATAGGACATGCAGAGTGGTCCTATTTTTCACATCCCTTTTACAGCCGACCTTCCAGAGTTATCCACACTGACTTTATCCTCACTTCTTTGCCTGCTCTGATCCAATTTCTTCCCCTGTCACTACCTAGAACTTTTCTTCCAAATCTACCCACTCACATGGTTGACCTCATTCAAATCCAGGTAACAGTGACACCCAAATATCTTTGTCTGTTTCTGGTTTCTGCCCAATTCCAGACCAGAATTTCTGTATGCCTACTACAACTTCAACAACATGTTTGAAGCCAGACTCCTCATCCCCCACACCTTTTTCCAAATTGTTCATCTTTATTTTGTTTCTGTTTTAGTAAATGGCATAACCTTCCTGGACATCTCATCCATCCACAAACTTGATCTTCCAAACTAGAAACCTGAGAATTTCTCTAGACCAGCACTGTCTGATAGAACTTTCTGTGATATTAGAAATGTTTTATAATTTCGGTTGTCCAACATGGTAGCCACTAATCACATGTGACTATTGAACACTTTAAATGTGGCTACTGAAATTGAGGAACTTTTAACTTGTATTTTAGTTAAAGTCAAATCACCATGGTAGCTAGTAGCCACCATACTGGGCAGCATAACCCTTGATTCTTTCCTCTCCCTTCCTTCTCAAATCTTTGTTAAAGTCCTAAGGAGTCTACTTGAAAATGTCTTGCATTGGTCTCTTTTCTCTGTTGCTTCTTACTGCCACTTTGTTTCAAATTCCCCTTCCCCATCTAACTCAAGAATTTGGTGGCTGCTTCTGGGTGTTCCCCCGGCTCTCTTACCTCATGCACATCTCTGTCTTAATGCTTGTTACACTTTCCTGTAGTTGATTTATCTGTCTCTGAGCTCCTTTTTTGTTTTTGTGTTCTCAGTTCCTAGCTCAGGCTTCAGGTTCGATGCAGCATGGTATGTGGTAGATAACAGTGCATGCCTATTGAATGAACGAGCAGACAGACCCAGTGGGTGGATGGGTAGTTTTCAGTTCCATGGATAAGACAAGAAGATGGACGCACAGGCACACAGACGACCAGTGGGTGAATGAATTTGAAAGGCTTGGCAGGTGGGAATAGGGCTGTTCTACATCATTTATAGGCAAGATGCTTAGGAGAGGTATATTTTCAGATTTTTTAAGCACATTCTTCCATCTTTCTGATTTCCTTTATGATTCCTGGTCCTAGCATAGTTTCTTTATGTGAAATAATTCTTTTTGGCAACTCTCTCGGGCTGAATATCTGAGCTGCCTTCTGCAGTTCCCATCATTTAATAAACTTGATTTCCATTCAGTTGGACTTTGTACTAGAAAGGGTAGGAAGATGCTATTGAGTCAGCCTCCTTTGAACTATACTGATTGTTCACTCTTTTCCCTTCCTCCCAATTTCTGAGACCTGCTTAGAAATTCCACCCACGTGGCATCTGTTTACTGGCTGACTCCAGAAGAAAACAGGCTGTTAGAAGAGCAGCATGTGTGAAAGATGTAGATTATGTGTGAAGGGCAGAAAGCAGTGTGCTGAGGCCTGTGAGAGTGGCTGGGCACCTCTTCCTCCCCCAGCCAGCAGTGACCTTGGGCAGTTTTCCCCTAGAACCTGGTACCACCATGCTGTGACCTTGGGCAGTTTTCCCCTAGAACCTGGTACCATCATGCTGTGACCTTGGGCAGTTTTTCCCTAGAACCTGGTATCGCCATGCTGTGACCTTGGGCAGTTCTTCCTTAGAACCTGGTACCATCATGCTGTGACCTTGGGCAGTTCTTCCTTAGAACCTGGTACTGCCATGCAGCAGAGACTCTGCTGGGCCTCCCCTCTCAGAGGAAAGGAGAAAGTGGGGTCTTGCAAAGAGCCTTTCTAATCCTAATATCCCTTTTTTTCTGAGGACCTTCTTTTTCCTTCAGGACCATAATTATTCCTTGTATTCCTCCCAATAAAGATGAAAGGTGGGAAGAATGCTGAGCCAAGTCAGGAAACCTGGATTCTAGTCCAGGCTCTGCTACTGATTGGTTGGCTGACCACAAGCTAGTCTTTTATACTTGGCCTCATTTCTTCTCTGTTACTTCTCATTAAAATTGTTATCCTGGTGAAAGAATCCAAGGAGATAATAAATGGGATTAAGTTGTGAAATGTATCAAAATTTAAGATTAAAATATTAGCATTTTAGAAAGAAATTGCTATATCCATCTCCCCATCCCCTACAACAGGGTTTTTTTTTACCCTTGGCTCTATTGACATTTTGGCTGGATAATTCTGTGCGGTGGCTCTCTACCATCTAGATGCCAGTAGCATCCCCTAGCTATGACAACTAAAAATGTTTTCAGATGTTGCCAAATATTCTTTGGGGAATAAATCCACTCCTGATTGAGAATCACTGTCCTGCACTAAATGTTTTGATATCATCTCTCATGTAAAAGCCCTTTTCCTTCTTAATTCTTTTATCAGGAACATGTATCATAGTTACTCACTAGGAATTGGGCTAGGACAGGTGGGGTGTCAAAACATGTCCCATCCTTAAGAATGTCACATGTCACCGATGATGACATGGCGAAAGTGACTATCAGTGGGCCTGTGAAAGTGCTGGGGGATCATGGAGGCTAGAGAGTGTGTGGGGGGGTCTGGGGGTGGGGGAGGCGGCTCGGGGACAATTGGAATAATCTGAGATTGCTTGTTGGAGGACCGGCCAGGTTCCCTGAAGACCAGCCCACTGTCCTCAGAAGTGGGCAATCCCAAGAGTTTCAGGGTCCTCAACTACAACTGTGGATGCTTGCAGAGCCTTTAGAAGTGAATAAAAGGAGCATGCCTCGGGAAAAATCGATTCTGTGGTGTGGGACTGCTGAGATAGAGCCCTGTTCTAACACCATAGGATTCTCACTGTGTACCTGGCAAGCTCCCGGTTCTGCTGAGCCTGCACATTTTATTGGGAGGGAAAAATCTAAACCTGGATTTCAGCAGTTTGATCCTAAATATCTTTAGTGACTTTTCAATCCAGAGTTTGGTGTTGATTGTCCTCATCATGGTTTAGTTGGCAGAAGGGCTCATCTTTCATTCTTGATCCCCTGATGAGGAATGCAGGGAAACAGTTGAGGGATGCATTGGAAAGACAGAGTGTTTTTTACTATGGAGGAGATAAGATTGAAAAACCAAAGGCTAGGGCTTTGTATGCCCCACTGGGAGATATGCAACCAGGGAAGGATAAGGCAATATCTTCTGTTTTATGGAGGGTCTTTTAATTCTTTTCTAATAGCATTCCTTTCTTGCATCACTTGATCATTGCAGCAAACTGGTGATAAATAGTTGGCAGATATGCCCAGCTGTCATATAGCAAAGGAGGAAAATGGGTTATTATAGAGAGATGATCTCACCCAACATGACACTGGCCATTAGTGGGAATGCTGAGGCTAGACTGCATTCTCTCCACCTTAATCTTGCTCTTTTCCCCCAGACCGTGGAGGAAGATGCGTCATCTCAGGAGGAAAGAGCATGTGTGAGGAAGGAAGTGATTGTGTTGGGGTCATTGTGACGCAAGGAGGAATTGTATAGCTAAGTTCAAAAACAATTTGTTAAATGCCTTCCATGGGACCAGCACTAGGCGTGGAGTGGTGGCTCCCAGAGAAGTTTGATGCACTCCCTGCTCTCAGCTTACGCTGTGCCATCTGGGGTGGAGGAATGTACACTCAGCAGCCCTGGGCCATGAGACGGCCAGTGCAGAGCTAGAATGCCCAGGGGCCACACGACATGGTATAGGGGTAGGTACCCGAGTGGGGAGACGTGAGTGGCTGGGGAAGAATGATGGTCCTCTAAAGGTGGGAAGGGATTCTCAGGGAGCATCTACTCATTTTCCACTGGGGTCCTGGAGGAAGCAGGGACCCAAGCTGGACCTGCTGCCACATAGGACTAGGAGTGGTCGATGCCTGCTATGGGGCTGCCCACCCCTGCCATGCATAGGGCATTGAATTTGACCCTGCAGAGTGAAGAAGTTGGTAGCAGGCCTGAGGAACACAGCTGGCTTGGGAAAGAGGCTCTCCCTCAGCTGGAAGTCTTTTCCAAAGCTCAAGCGTGTCCTCTTTGTATTCATAACTCAGGGCCCAGCTTACCACTTTAGAGGTGAGAGGAGCACAGCCTGCTAACAGCAGAGCCTGCCTCCCAAAGGCCTCCTTAGGATCGCTCAAGGCCACAAGCAGCCTTTACGTTGCAAGGAGTTTCCATAACTGAATTGTGTGCGTCCACAAGCCCTTGTCACTCCATATGATTAAGTTCCTTCTTTGATTCCAGAGCTGCGCTACATTCTGTGGAAGACACAGAAAACCTGGCTGTGTGAATGGATTGGCACACAGTCAAGTGGGGTCTCAGTCATGTGTTTCTGTTTGTCTTGTGAGACCCTCTCATTAAGGAGCTTTTACTCTAATTAAACAGACAAAATTAACTTCTGAAGTTCAGAAGGGTGTGGAATTAAGCACTCAGTTAAGTGTTATGGGCTCAAGGTGCTCTGGGTTATCTGAGGCTGCCATCACCTGGGGCTGGGGGAACCAGGGAAGACTTTATGGAGAAGCTGGGAATTGGGCAAACCGAGGGAAGGCAGGAGCACAGGCCTAGAGGAGAGTGTAGGTGTCTCCCTGGACAGCGAGATCCAGGCCCACATGGAATGTAGAGTGTGGCTGGAGAGTGAAAGTGGTGCAGCTTGCAGTCTTCAGTCATGTGGGCAATGCCCTCTGCTTCTCCACTATCAATTGCCCTCAAGGCCAGGCAATCCTAGGGACAGGCTAGCACCACCTGCCTCAGTGGGCTTCTAAATCCCTCTCTGCATCAGAGAGCAACATAGAGCAGGGTTTGAGGGGGTCGTGTACAAAGATGGGAGGACATTGGAGGAGCCTCTGGTGGAGAGATGTCAATCTGAGGGTGGCAGAACCAGGTCAGATCTGCCCTGCAGAGTTCCCAAATCCTGGGAGGCTTTGCTGCTCAGAAAACAACACCTGGGTTGTCAGGGAGAATGACAGACAAGCATGGCAAGAGATCGTCCACTGGGCTGTTGCATCTCCTGGAACTAAGGAAGGCTCCATCTTTGTTTATCCAGAAGGGCAACAAAGTTTGTTGGAAGCCAATATTAATTAAATTCAGGATCCAAAGCTGTCAGTGAGCCTGGTGGGTCCTCATCCCCGCCCTACTACTGCTTGGAGTGGAAGGTGCAAAACTTGCATGGCCCTTGACCTTAGCTGAGCTGCAGAACGGATGGAAGGAAAGGGAGCCTCTCTTCTTTGTCCCTTCTCGTGAGAGTAGTCTTAGCAGATACAAATATTGATTAATTCTAGTTCAGCCTCCTCCTCTCTCCATGCAGGATCCCTGGCTGCCCTAGCCAACCATGGTGTCCTTCCTTTCTGGTTTCTTTTGGCACATTTTCCAAGTTTATGACATCTGCCTTGCAGTATACTTCTTGTATACAGTTTTCATCTTCTCTTCAAGCTTGTATATTCTTAGAGAGCATGGACCTTGTCTGACCTTTTATTCTACAACCTCATACTCATATGCGTGTTTGAATAAATACTGGGTTTCAGTGCTAGGCTTAGTACTGTGGGGCAGGTGAGGGGTTGAAGATGTGGCTCATGTATCTTCAGACGTGAAGGTGAAGTTCTTCATCTGTAAATGACGAGCTTTCATGATAATAGCCAGCAATAGTTGTGCCCTTATCTTGTACCAGGCACTGTTCTAGTTCATGGGTCACTACTTTTAATCTTCACACTGACTCTTTAAAATGGATTTTGTTGTTATCCCCGTTTTTTAGTCGAGGATAGTGAGACCCAAACACATTATTTGCTCCTCATGACACACACAGCTGGAAGTGGTCATGTCACAACTCAAACTCGGGTGTGCCTGGCCCAGAAACTGACCCTTTTAACCACTGAGCTAAGACAATGCTTGTGTCAAACGTATACGTTTTGGACATTGAGTTAATGTAGCTGCCCGTGCAGATGGAGGTAATCGGGGATGGCTCTGGGGAGCACGTAGGAATGAGTATTGGAGAGTAGATAGAATTCAGGGAGGCAAAGTAGAGGCAACAATCTTGTGCACAAAAGTCTCAGGCACAGAACTGAAGATGCTGAAGTGGTCTCATCGCCTTTCAGTCTGTGCTTAACCCTGGACCTTGAGCTGGGTGAGCTGGGTAACCCAGTAGAGCAAGTGCTTCATATGCTGCAAGAAGAGATGTTTCTCTTTTGCTACTGTGGCAACTCCTCCCTTGTCCTGTTCTTTTGCAGTTTTGATCCCAAGAGAGCAGTGCAGCAGCTCAGAGCCTGTGGTGTGTTGGAGACGATTCGTATCAGTGCGGCCGGCTACCCCTCAAGGTAATGTGCCCACCAGACGTGCCCTGCTGGGAACCCTCTAGGTGCTGTTAGCCACAAATAGAGCCTCCAAAAGAGTCCCTGAACACTAAGGCCCCAAGTGAAGTTATGATGGAAATAAGAATTTCAGTTTGGCCTGAAAAGTGAGGGAGTAAACAGACTTACATCCTCTTCTGCAACTTTTTGAAATTTTCATTGGCCTGGATGATGAGCCAACTAGAGTTACAAAGAGAATTTCTCCTCCTCTCAATTCCTGCCTTTCCCTTTTACCTTTTAATATTGAATTAAATCTGTGGTAGAAAATACAATTTCTTTGAGTTAAAAAACATAAAAAGCTATCATGGTCTGATGTACATGGTGGATAAGCCATCGAACCACTCCAGAGTTTTTGAGTCTGTGCCAAGACTGTAGTCCGCTTCTGGATACTTGCCTCAAATGGATGAAGGCTGTGTGGTGAGGCCACTGGCTCTTGTGCAGTCATCCTGCTACCAGTGTCGTGCAGGCCAAGCATCTTCTGCCCTGGTTTGGAGCTGAGCAGTGTAGCAGCCCAGAGCATATGGTGTTTCCACAGGGAGCTTCTGTCCTAAGAAGTCCTGTATGTGTCAGGAGAGGTGGAGCCAGCAGGGAGGAGGTGCAGCACAGGCCTCCCTTCCTCCCTGCCGCCTGTCCACCTGGCACTTTCTTCCAGCAGTTGAGGAATCATTTCATATGCAGTAGTTAATTACCCATAAACAACTAACTGGCAAACAGTTCCCAAATGTTAGGCCTGGGAAGGAAGTTGCTGATGGAATTAGGAATTTGCATTTGACCTGAAAAGTGCAAGAGCTGTCAGTAATCTGCAGCACTCGGCTTTTCAAAGCCCAGCAGATTCAGGATGCTCAGCACTAGCCAGGGTCAAAGGCTATTGCTCCTTTTTTCTTTTTAACCACGTCTCTCCCTGGGAGAAAAGACAGGGAGTGTCTTGGGCGCCATCTCATTTTTTGACCTTAGGGTCTGAACACGACCAGCTAACATCTCCTTTAATGAGGTGGGCTGAGCTTGTCCTTCTTAGATGAAGGCCTTGGGCCCCTTTTCCCTTGCCTACCCTGTGGTGTCCAGCATTGGCCTTTTGCTTGAGAGAATGGGGCTCAGGCCATGGGCACAGCTTTGAATTTAAACCACTGTGTTCACACTACTTAGATAGCCTTTTAGTGTCTGCTACAAGCGCGGGGTCCAGGTCAGACACAGTTCTGTTCAACGTAAGAACTAGATGACCTTAGGGAGCTGCTGAGCCACTGGTTTTGAAATCGTGCTCCACCGACAGCCTGACTCCACTCCTGCTCCTGACTCTTCTGTTGTTGGGCTCCCAAGAGAGATTTCGCCCACCAAAAAGTTATCTGCTACTTTAAAAAGGAGCAGGAGCTGTGGGAAGCCACCGCCTTTAATCCAGTGTTCTCGCTGGGTTGACGTGGTTTCGGTATACATTGCAACCCATTAGAGGATCAGGAAATCAATTTAATGGGTTGTGAACAACAAATTGTTTTTTAATGAAATAACTTGGGGTGGAAAATACAAGAGGTCATTTTGTGGGAGAAAGGTATTGTGTCATGAACTGGATTTGTTTTATATTATAGGTATGGATGTGTTAACCATGTAAAATGCACTTTTACAAATGAGACCCAGAGAGGGAAGTGAGCTGCTGAAGGTCACCAGCTGGTTGGTGGTTGAGTTGGTACTAGCACCACACCATCCCCTGCCCCTTGCTGTGTCATTGGCAAGCATCTGCCTTTTCACACCAGTGAGGCTTTGCCTTCCAAACAAAGGTTTATCAGAGGAATAGGGAGTGGGGTGGAGTCCTGTGAGCCTGCCTCCTGGGGCTGAGCCCAGCCCTGAGTCCCGGAAGTAGAACCGCTCCTGGTCCTCTCCAGCTTGTAGATACTGCAGGATGGGGCTGGTGCTAGAACCAAAAAAACCCTGGTGGTCAAGGGCTTCACCTTTGGGGTTGGGCCTAGATTCAAGTCTCTTTTCCCACACTTGTTGGCTGGGCAACCTCAGGCAATTAATCTCTCTGAACCTGAGTTTCCTTATGGAGTATTATAATACTTCATAGATTGTTGTGAGGAACGAGAATGCATCTAAAGCCCTCAGTGCTGGCACTTTAGCATTTAATAAAACATTAGTAAATGTTGACATTTAAAAATATTAATAAATACTAATAAATATTCTGATATGAGCCAGAAGCTGCATTCCAGTAGGGTCAATTATCTGGTTAGGACATGTCCATACCAGACATTCCTAGCATGGTTTTTGTGTCTGGTTGCCTCTGAAGAATATTCTGAAGTTCCCAAACTCTTTAAACAATTGAAAAGGTCAGTGTAAAATACATATTAAAAAGTCTTTGAGCTCCAACAGAAGCTAAGATGTCCCTGTGTTAAAATGTTTAGGGTTACTGCAAGAACCTAGGGATCAGTGGTCCTTGTCGCCGTAGCGGCTCTGGACAGTGCAGGCAAGCAGATGACCCCAAGGTGCCCACTGCATATAATATGTGGTTGATGCTAGTGGTGGGCTTGTCAAGCTGGGAGGCGTAAACGTTGGGACCGTGGCAAGCCAGGGAAGGAGAAACACGAAAAGTGTGTGTAACAATGACAGGCTCTAAGGCAGGGGAAACCACCTTTACCCATCTCAGTTATATCAGGGGCCACCTATTTCACTGAGAACTTTCCAACAGATGGGATTGTTTAATAGTAGGACCAGTGACCGGCAGACGGTGTGAATCTCTCTTCTCGGAGAACTTCAGGAAAGGCTAGAAGTCCATGGATCTCACATGGGTCACTGCAGACCGTGCTTCATGCAGAGGTCAGTACACATCTCCTCTGTCACCTCTGAGTCACCAGTCGAGCTTGCTCTCAGCCTCACTGTGTGAGATCTGAGTGACAGTGACGCTTCTCCTGGTTTTGCTGCTGCACTACAAGATTAACTTAGCAGTGGAGGAGGAAGGAAAGAGAGAGGGTTCTATGCTTCTGTGGTTTTTCATGAGCTTTTTGTAGAATGAGAAAGTTATCTTGCCCTCATGGCATCCTTCTCTCCTCTTAGTCTATCTGTCTACTCCATGTCTCGTCCTGCATCAAGTATCTAGCCCCATGCCAGGTACTATGAGGGAATTAGAGATGGAAGTCATGGTCCCTGCCCACCAGGAACTCATAGTCCAAGAGCAGAGAAGTTATTCAAGCTTCAAACAGTTTGAGAACAACATATAATCAGATGGAAGCTTGTAGTACAAATGTGGTAGGAGCCGTGGTTTCACAAAGAAGGCGAGACTGGAGCTGGGCCTTGAAGGGTGAGAAGGATTTGGATTGGTGGGGAGGCAGCGAGAGGGCACTGGCAGCCAGGGGATGGCGTGATGTCCAGCAGCTAAGCGATTGTGACTCGCTTGTCCCGTCCAGCGATCAGGAAAGAGGGCTTCTCTGCCTGCTCTGTTGCCTGTGCCTGCTGTTCTTTGGGAGCCCAGGTGTGCCTTTTGCCTCATCCATTTGACCTCTTCCTTGGCAGTTGAGAGAGCATGTTCCCTGCAAGTCTTTAGGCCCATATGGAAAATGGCTTCTCCTACTGCTTATTCCACCTAGCTGGAATTAGAGTTGCCAGCAGAGGTGAGATGCCCACAGATTTGCTGGCCTCTTACAGGAAACTGGCAGTGTCTTTTCCTGCCAGCCTAATTGTTTCAGACTTCTTTCCAGCAGGCAATTACAAGTGTTTCTGTGCTCTCCCCCCCCCCGCCTTTTTTTATTTTTTCTTTAAGGAGGTACCAGGGATTGAACCTGGAACCTCGTGTGTGGGAAACAGGTGTTCAACCACTGAGCTACACCTACTCCCTGTGCCATTTGTTTTTGTAACTAGAAGTATTATGGAAAATGGAGGGAAGCAAGGAAAAGGCTATACTTCACGTGTCATGGACAGTGCCTTTTCCTGCTGTGGTTAAATGTGTGGGCTGAGATTCACAGCACTGCCTTCTGTATCCTCCTCACATTTGCCTTAGCAGATTTTACTAGGTTCAAAGAGAGGATTCCTTCCCCAAACGGCCATTTGAAAGAGGTTGGTCCTTCCATTAGGATTGAGGTGGAGTTGAGCCATCTGTACCATCTCACTGAGGTCCTGACCTCCTTGCAGCCTCTCCCTCACAAAAGCCATGGCACCCAGGGTGGCGTGTCTATAGAAGATGAGCGATGGGGAAAGAAAGCTCCACAGCTGTGGGACAAGGCTGTCAAATAGTAATCTCTTGACCTGGTGTCACTGCCTAGCCTTCTGCACCTTCCAGCTACAGTAGTCATTTGGAGTGACCTCACTGGTTAAATCCAGGAGGTCAGTGTGTCTCCTTATCTGAGGTTGAAGTGCTTGAGGGTTTACGGATACTGTGTCCCCAGTGAGGTGTTAGCTAGTAAGGAAAATAAACAGTAAGTGTAAGGTGTGCTAGCCTCAGAGAGTATAGTTGAGTAGTCATCCTGATGGCCTGACCTTGGGGGGCCCTCATGGGACTGGGGGGACCTGAGTGCGACCTGGGCAGATTAGGGGTCACCAGCAAGAGGAGAATTCACCTCCTTGGCTACTGAGATTCCACCCAGCAAAGAGGTCTCACTTGCATTAGCTTATCAGGTACCTGCAGGACTTTGTACTTCTGTTTCCAAAGAGTCTATGGCAGACTTCAGTAGACTCTTTTGATTATATACCATTTCCCACACTTCTCCTAATTAAGCAGCTAGAGGACAAATCTCACTTTTACCAGAGAGGAAGAAAGCAAAGGAAGAGAAAAAGACCTCACCCAGGATTGCAGGGACCTGTGATGAAATAGTACCCGGGGCTGCTCCCCAAGAGCCCAGGCAGAGGGCAGCCCTGCTCACCTGGGAGTTTTGAGTAGTGTTTCTGCATCCGACCTAATGATGTTCTGGGAGGACGCTTACCCCTGTTCCAACATGGATGCATGCCCCATGCTCCGGAAGTCCAGCCAGCCAGAGAGGATGAATCTGGAACTGCAGGCCAGCAGTGGCTTTCTGGTGCTTCCTTATCCTGCCCTCAAGCTTCTATACCCATCAATTTTTTTTTTAATTTTTAAAAAATTTATTAAAGTATATCACTCATAAATTTATGTACATAAACAATAAGTGTATAGCAATAGTTGTGAACTTACAAAGCAAACATTCATAACATCATACTGGGGTCCCATACATCAACCCTCCACCAACACCTTGCATTGTCATGAGACATTTGTTACAAATTATGAAAAAATATTGTCAAAATTTTACTACTAATTATAGTCCTTATCTTACATTTGGTGTATTTTTCCCCCAACTCACCCTATTTTTTAAATATATTTTTATGACAGAAGTTGTAAACTTACAAAACAATCATGCACATGTGCAGAATTCCCAAACAACACCCCTCTATCAACATGCCACGCCATCGTGGAACATTTGTTACAGATTATGAGATCTAATCATTAAGTCCATAGCGTACATTTGGCACACATTTTCCATACTCCCCCATTATCAACACAGTACATCTTTGGCATAGATGCAAGAATATTACATTATTACTGTTAACCACAGTCCATAGGTCACTCCAGTTGTATTTTTCCCATGCTTCTCCACATTCCCACCACCCTGCAATAGTGATGTACATCTGCTCTAGCTCACAAAGGACACTCTTGCATCTGTACCATCAACCACAACTCTCATCCACCTCTGGGTTTACTGTGCTATTCAATCCCTAGATTATTCTCTAGCTTTCTGTCAATAGGCATTTACAGCCCTAGACTACCATTTTCAGTCACATCCCCATTTATAAACTAGCTGTTACTATAATGTGTTACCATCAACTCTATACATTTCCACACTTTTACAATAAAGCTAATTAAAACTTCTACATACATTAAATATCAGTAGTCCATCTCAGTCCTCCTCTTATCTCCTTTAAGAATCCACCATCTACCACCAGGTCTTGAAGATATTTTCCTACATTTTCTTCTAGAAGCTTTATGGTTCTTGCTTTTATATTTATATTTTTATATTTTTGATTCGTTTTGAGTTAATTTTTGTATAAGGCATGAAAGAGGGGTCCTCTTTCCTTCTTTTGCTATGGATATCCAGTTCTCTTAGCACCATTTGTTGAATGGACTGTTCTGCCCAAACTGGGTGGATTTGACAGGCTAGTCAAAAATCACTTGACCATAGCTGTGAGGGTCTGTTTCTG
Organism: Cabassous unicinctus; assembly: GCA_029593785.1. NCBI lineage: Eukaryota > Metazoa > Chordata > Mammalia > Cingulata > Chlamyphoridae > Cabassous > Cabassous unicinctus. The sequence goes on from JAQZBX010036792.1 coordinate 22,348, forward strand.
AACCATCAGTTTGGTTCCATTGGTCTATGTGTGTGTCTTTATGCCAGTACCATGCTGTTTTTACCACTGTAGCTAGGTAATATGACTTAAAGTCCAGAAATGAGAGTCCTCCAACTTCACTTTTCCTTTTTAAGATGTTTCTGGCTATTCAGGACCCCTTACCCTTCCAAATAAATTTCATAACCATGTTTTCCATTTATTTAAAAAATGGTGGAATTTTTATTGGAATTGCACTGAATCTGTGTATCAATTTGAGTAGAATTGGCATCTTAATCCAGTCTGTGAGTATAGAATGTTCTTCCAATTATTTAGGTCTTTTTAAAATTTCTTTTAACAATGAGTTGCAGTTTTCTGAATTTTATCTGTCATATTTTATTTTCACCACTCTTTTGACCCTTTTACTTTTTTCGATATAGTCTTCATTTCTAGACTCTCTTCCAGGCCTCTCTTTCCTGTCTTTTCTTTTCAGGCTGTAGCACACCCTTTAGTATTTCCTGCAAAGGTGATCTCTTGGTTACAAACTCTCTCAGTTCCTGTTTATCTGTGAATATTCTAAACTCACCCTCATTTTTGAAAGACAGTCTTGCCGGATATAAGATTCTTGGCTGAAAGTTTTTCTCTTGCAGTATCTTAACTATATCATACCACTGTCGTCTTGCCTCCATGGTTTCTGGTGAGAAATCAGCACTTAATCTTATTGAGTATCTCTTATATATTATGCATTACTTTTCTTTTGCTGCTCTCAGAATTCTCTTTGTCTTTGGCATTTGACATTCTGATTAGTATGTGTCTCGGAGTTGGTCTATTGAGATTTTTTTTGGATGGGAGTATGTCATGCTTCTTGGGCATGAATATCTATGTCCTTCAATAGGGTTGGGAAATTTTCTACCATTATTTCTTCAGATATTCCTTCTGCCCCTTTTCCCTTCTCTTCTCCTTCTGGGACACCCATGATACGTATGTTTGCATGTCTCTTGCTATTGTTTAGTTCCCTGAGATCTTGTTCAAGTTTTTCCAATCTTCATCTGTTCTTTTGTATGTTCACTTTCAGAGGCCATTTCTTCAAGCTCACCAATCCTTCTTCTGCCTCCTCAAATCTGCTATTGTATGATTCCATTGTGTTTTTAATTTCATTTATTGCACCTTTCATTCCCATAAGATCTGCTGTTTTTCTGTGTATGCTTTCAAATTCTTCTTTGTGCTCATCCAATGTCATCTTAATATCCTTAATTTCTTTAGCCATCTCATTGAATTTACTAAGGAGATTTGTTTGAACACCTATGGTTAGTTATCTCAACTCCTTTATGTCATCTTGAGGCTTATGTTGTTCCTTTAACTGGGCCATATCTTCCTGTTTCTTGGTGTGGATTGTAATTTTTTGTTGGTGTCTTGGCATCTGGCTTACTAGAGTATTCTGGGTGCAGTTTTTCTCTTTAGTTTAGGGTTTCCTGCCCTTTCTACCTTGCTGATTGTATAGTAGGAGCCAAGGATGTAGAATTGGAGCTCTAAGCTGTGGAGGCTCAAGCTGCCCTCATTGCCCCAAGGACCAATGAAGTTTCTCCCAACTTTCTCCTTTGCCAGGGGTAGGGACAGAGCCACAGCTGTGTGGAATAATCCAACTCCTGCAGGCCTAGACTGTAGTTGCCCAGAGAGACTGATTAAGCTTCACGCCCCTTTCTCCCCTGCCTGGG
>JAQZBX010036793.1:0-18655 GCA_029593785.1 Cabassous unicinctus
AAATAATGATTATCATTTCCCCAAATGTAAGTAACATTAAATTCATTTGCATATATGTGGTATAAGTTCAGAAATAAACAAAGAAATCAATGCAACAGAATAAAGTACACAGCTACAGAAAAGGTCATTTAGGAACACACTATATGAGAAAGGTATTGAATGGTAGTCTATGTACTTTCAGTTAATGGTGACTGTGCAGGTGCATATTCATGGACAACAAAGGAAATTTCACTCCTGCCTTTCACTCTGCACAAATGATGTAGTATAAAGACAACATGTGAAAGTCAAAACTATAATGGCTTAGATACTAACATAGGATAATATCTTCAGAATACCAGCCTAGGTAACTATCTATCACATAAGAAGTATAACACAAACTACAATGGAAAATATTGATGTTATTTGAACTGAGAATGTCTGTTCCTCCAAGGATTTAGAAAAGCTAAAAATTTTGTATAACAAACTGGGGGAATGTACATGTCATAAAAAATTCAGACAGGAATATCCCAGAAGAGAATTCCCGATTTACTTTAAAATATATTAAAACTTAAAAACACATATACATACTCAATCTAATCATGAATTCTAATGAATTCCCTATATTTTTTTGTAATCTAAAGCTTCTTTAAAAATAAAAAATAAAATAAAAATCTAAAAATAAAGAAATAGAAAGTATGAACAAAAGTATAACAAGAAAAAAGATTGAATCATAAGTCAAATTATGATTACAGACCAGGTTACAGAGTCATAAATAAAAAGGCAGATTAGGGTCCTCCACAAGCCTGATCTCCCACAGAAACACTGGAAGTATGAGCAAAATCTGTTATAATCAACTTTAATGAAAATCAGGAAAATACTCAAAAGATTTAAATCAACCAAGGAAAGAATCAAACAAAAAAGGTCACCAACAGTTGCCCAGAGAGGCTGAGGGTGCACTCTCTCTCCTTCTGCCCTGTCAGGGTGGGGATGGAATCAGACATGTATCCAAAAGTGTAGTCCCTGTAGGCTGAAAGCTGCTGCAGTTGCCTGGAGAGGCCGAGGGTCACTGTCCCGTCTGCCTTGTCAAGGGCAGGGATGGAACCACAGGAGTACCTATCGAAAGGAGCTGCTTTGGATATATATAGAACAGGAAGATGTTCCAAGTCATCTAGGAGGGTACTGGAAAGATAAAGAAGCCAAAGGAAAATCTTGAGTTGCTCACCCCTTGGCTGGAAAGAGCACATATATCCCACCCTCAGGACAAATAGCCTAGGTGGAGCTCCTGGCTCGCTGCTCCAAATGGAGTGTGAGGGAGCATTATCTTGGAGGAGGAGGGGTCTGGGATGATGGAGAATGATTTCTTTGTGGTAAATTTGGCCAGCTAAGCCTGCTTGGAATCTCAAAAGGAACCCCAATCCGGTAGGGAGAGGGAAGGAGGCTCTCCTCAGGCAGGCTGTCATGCCTAGCCACCCAGGTAAAAAGGGGAATTAGATTAGAGAGGGGCTGTGGACAGACAGGCATCTATTCAGCAGGGATCTGGTAAACTACTAGGAATCTAAGGTACCTGAGGGAAAGGGAGCAGATAGCTTTATGAAAGCCTAACTAACCTAAGGAGACAGTTTAGCTTAGTGGAGAAATTCCTGACTAACATATACAAGTCCTTTGTTTGATTCCAGGATCTTCTTAGAGAAGTGATCCACCCAGTTATCAGGCATCCAGCTGATACTATAGGACAGAAAATACATAGGCATTGTTTTTGCATTAGCATTTCTTGGATCTCTTTTTTTTTTTTTTTTAAGGTTCCTTTTTTTTTTTTTTTTTAATTTCCTTACATTACTTGCTAAAACCTGGTTGAAAACCTGGGAAAGACTGCAGGTGACTGACTGATGAACACCAGTAGCCAGAGATGCTCCTTAGGGGCCTAAGAGGGAAGGCTGTTTTTCCTTTTCTCTTTCTCTCTTTTTTTATTAGTTGCTGCTGTCTTGTTTCTTATTTCTTGTCTTTCTCCTTTCTTTGTTTCTCTTTTCTTTCTTTTACAAATTTTTTTCTACCAATGTTATTTCTTTGCTTTCCTTCATTTTTCTATCTTCTGTTTTCTGTTGTTCTTTTATTCCACCTCTTTTTGTTTGGTCCTCAGTTTTTCCCGTTTTTGTTCCTCTCTCTCTTTCTCTCTCTCTCTCTCTCTGTTTTCTTTCTTTGTTTATGTTTTTTTTTTCTTTTTCTTTTTTCTTTTCCTCTCTTCTCATTTCTGGCCTTTTAGTTCATTCTATATGTTTTCTCTATTTTGTTTCTCATTTGTTTCTATTCCACTTTTTTATTCTTATTCCACTATACTTCCTACTCATGTTAAATATTCATTTTCTTAGTCCCTGTATGGTTCCTCTTCTACCTTTTATTATTATTATTACTACTATTATTCTTTTTCTCTTCTTATCTCTTTCCTTATTCTGGTCTTAATTTTTTTTCCAAGGGAACATAGACAACAGACAATAAATAGAATAAGAGGAATAGAGTGTCCAAGTGACACCTTACACACACAAAACAACAAGAAAATAAAACTCTAGAGTAGAGGGAGAAGCTAAACCACCAAATAAACCCATCAATATAAACAGATGCCTAGACACCAACAAAAAATTACAAGCCATACTAAGAAACAGAAAGACATGGCCCAGAAAACAAACTAAAAATCAGGAGGAGATGTAGAACATGGAACAACTAATCAGAGATATTCAAACAAATACAGGAATCAACTTAATGAAGTTAAGGAAGAGATTAAGGATATTAAGAAGACATTGAGAGAACATACTGAAGAAATTGTAAACATACATAAAGAGATAAAGGATATGATGGTGATGAATGACACAATGCAAAAATCAAAAATATACTAGAAGCACATAACAGCAGAATTGAACAGGCAGTGGAAAGAATCAGCAATGTGGAAGACAGTGCAACTGAAATCAGACAGATAGTAGAACAGCTATATTTAAAGATAGAAAAAAAATCAGCAGAGACTTAGGGATTTAAATGACAACATGAAATGCACAAACATACATATCATAAGCACCCCTGATGGAGGAGAGGAGGGAAAGGGGACAGAAGAAATTTTGGAGGGAATCATGGCTGAAAATTTTGCAACTCTATTTAGGGACATGGACAAACATGTCCAGGAAGCACAGCACAATCCAAACAGTATAAATGTGAAAAGGCCTACTCCAAGACACATGCTTGTCAAATTGTCCAATGCTGAAGACAAAGAAAGAATACTGACAGTAGCAAGAGAAAACAGACAGATCACATACAAGGGAAGCTTGATAAGTTTAAATACTGATTTATCATCTGAAACCATGGAGGCAGAAGGCACTGGCATGACATAGGTGCTAAAAGAAAAAAAATCCGAGGAAAGAATTTTCCATCCAGCAAAGTTGGCATTCCAAAATGAATGACAGTTCAAAATATTCACTGATGAACAGAAATTAAGAGAGTCTGTCAATAAGAAACCTTCCCTTTCAAAAAATGATTAAGGGAGTTCTGCAGGTTGACAGGAAAAAAGAGGAGAGACAGAGTTGGAGGAGAGTGTAAGAACAACAAAAAAATATAAAGAGAAATAAAAATAACATATGAAATACATAAACCTAAAGAGAATATGACTAATGTAAGTAATTCCTTCACATTAATTAAATTGAGTATAATGGATTACACTCTCTATTCAAGAGACACAGATTGGCAGAATTGATAAGGAAATATGACCCATTTATATGCTGTCTACAAGAAACTCACCTTAGACCCAGGGATGCAAGGTGACAAAGTGAATGGATGGAAAACAATTTTACATGCAAACAACAAACAGAAAAGGGTGGGAGTAGCTATACTAATATCAGACAAAATAGACTTTAAATGAAAAATTTTGTAAGAGACAAAGAAGAACACTATATATTAATAAAAGAGGCTATTTGTCAATAAGAAAGAACAATTGTAAATATTTATACATCTAACCAGGGTGCCTCAAAATACATGAGGCAAACATTGAAAAAATTAAGTGAAAAATATATGCCTCTACAATTATAGTGGGAGAGTTTAAGACACAGAACATCTAGACAGAGAATCAATAAAGAGACACAGATGTTGAATAATATATTAGAGGATCGGGACCTAAGAGACATATACAGAACATTACAAACATATACAGCAGGATATACATTCTTCTCGACTGCACATGGATCATTCTCCAAGACAGACCACATGCCAGGCCACAGAACAATTCTCAATGAAATAAAAAAAAGATTGAAATTATACGAAGTAATTTCTCTGACCACACTGGAATGAAACTGTAAATCAGTAAGGGTAAGGGGCAGAAAACCAGATTAGGCACAAAGACAAGGAAGTTAAACAGCACACTATTAGACAAAACAGTGGGTCAAGGAAGAAATCACAAAAGAAATAAGAAACAACCTTAAATGAATGAAAAGGACAAAAGAATATATCCAAAACTATGGGTCGTAGCAAAAGCAGTAATGAGAGGGAAATTCATAGTGATAAATGCATATATTAAAAAAGAAAGAGCTAAAATCAAAGACCTAACTGCACACCTGGAGGAATTAGAAAAAGAACAGCAAACTAACCCCAAAATAAGTAAAAAGAATGAAATAAGAAAGATTAGAGCAGAGCCATTGAAATTGAAAATAAGAAAGCACTAGAAAAAATAAACAAAACCAAAAGCTGGTTCTTTGAGAAAATTAATAAAATTGACAAACCCTTAGCTACTCTAACAGAGAAAAAAAGAAAAAGATGCAAATGCATAAAATAAGAAACTAGGAAGGAGATATCACATCTTAACACACTGCAATAAAGAGTATCATAGGAGGATGTTTTGAAAACTTTATGCCAACAAGATGGATAATGTGGAGGAAAAGGAAAAATTCCTAGAAACTCACAAGCAGCCTACACTGATGAAAGAAGAAATTGATGAACTCAACAAACCAATCACAAGAAACATGACAGAATTAGTCATCAAAAACTTCCCAACTAAGAAGAGCCCAGGACCAGACAGCTTCACAGGTGAATTCTACCAAACATTCTGGAAAGAACTAAGACCAATCCTGCTCAAACTCTTCCAGAAAATAGAAGTGAAGGGAACACTGCTCAACTCATTCTATGATGTGAACATCACACTAATACCAAAGCCAAAGATGCCACAAGAAAGGAGAACTATCTCCGAATCTCTCTAATGAATCTAGATGCTAAAATCCTCAAAAAAATACTTGCTAACCGTATTCAAAGACACATCAAAAGAATTATACACCATGACCTAGTGAGTTTCATCCCTGGTATGCAAGGATGTTTCAATATAAGAAAGTCAATCAATGTAATATATACATAAACAGAGAGAAAGAAGTCACATGGTAATCTCCATAGATGCAGAAAAAGCATTCAACAAAATACAGAAAACTTTCCTGATAAAAACACTTCAAAAGTTAAGAATAGAACAAAACAATCTCAACATGATAAAGGGTGTATGAAAAACCCACAGCTAGCATCTTATTCAACAGTGAAATCCTAAAGGCTTTCCCTCTAAGATCAGAAACAAGAAAAGGATGCCCACTCTCACTACTTCTATTTACCATTGTGTTAGAAGTTCTTGCTTGAGCACTTTGGCAAGAAAAAGATATAAATGGCATCCAAGTTTGAAAGAAAGAAGTGAAAATTTAATTATTTGCAGAGGACATGATCCGAAACCTCGATAGCCCTGAGAAATCTACAACAAAGTTTCTAGAGGTTATATATGAGTTCAGTAAAGTTGCAGGTTACTATATCAATGCTCAAAAATCAGTAGCATTTCTATACATGAATAATGAGAAACTTGAGGAGGAAATCAAGAAAAAAATCCCACTTACAATAGCATCTAAAAGAATTAAATACTTGGGAATAAATTTAATTAAAGATGTAAATGACCTGTACGCAGAGACCTAAGTAAATGGAAGAAAATTCCCTGTTCATCAAAAGGAAGAATAAACAGACTTAATGCAATCCCAATAAAAATTACTAGAGCACTTTTTACTGAATTGGAAGAGCTAACTATGAAATTTATTTGGAAGGGCAAGAGTCCCTGAATAGCCAAAGACATACTGAAAAAGAAAACTGAAATTGGAGAAATCACACTACCTGACTTTAAAACATAATACAAAGGTACCATGGTCAAAACTATATGGTATTGGCACAAAGATAGATGTACTGACCAACGGAACTGAATTGAGAGTTCTGATATTGATCCTCACATATACAGTCAACTGATATTTGAAAAGGCCACCAAGTCCACTCAACTGGGAGAGAATGGCCTTTCCAACAAATGGTGCTTGGAGAACTGGATATACATATCCAAAAGAATAAGAGAGGAACACCATCTCATACTCTAGACAAAAATTAACTCAGGATGGATCAAAATCTAAATATAAGAGCCAAGACCATAAAGATCTTGGAAGATAACTTAGGGAAGCATCTACAGGATCTTGATTAGGAAATGTTTTCATGAACTTTACAGCAAAAGCACAAGCAACAAAAGTAAAAATAGATGAATGTGACCTCCTCAAAATTAAAAACTTTCGTACCTCAAAGGAGTTTTTCAAGAAAGTGAAAAGGCAGCCTACTCAATGGGAGAAAATATTTGGTAATCATATATCTGATAGGGATCTAATATCTAGCATATATAAAGAAATTCTACACCTCGAAAATAAAAAGACAAGCAACCCATTTAAAAAATGGGCAGGTGATCTGAATAGATACTTCTCCAAAGAAGAAATACAAATGGCTAAAAAGTACATGAAAAGATGCTCAATGTCACTAGCTATTAGAGAAATGTGAATCAAAATCATAATGAGATATCATCTTACACCCATTAGACTGGAGGCTATTAAATAAACAGAGGACTACAAGTGTTGGACTGTCCATGGAACTGGGGGGAGGGTTGGGGAAGTGAGAAGTCGAACTCTGGATTTGTGGGTATGTGGTTGAAACTAAAACGTTGGGAATTTTCTTTTCCCCAAATATGGCAGGGGAGGGTTACTAACTTAGGGTGTTGGATGTGGGGTGCATGTGGGACAGGGCACACCTGAGGCAGGCTTCTAGGGATTGTGTGTGTTCTTCTTGTCATAGTGTGTTATATTAGTGTGTGGAGACCCACATAATGGACAGGAAGTTGTTGGATTCCCATCCTGGAGAATCCTGCTATGTTGTCAGATAGAGGGGCAGAAGACTCTCGAGAGCATAAGCAGTGCCTAACAGGGGAGGACAGGCAGTTTGTCAAGCCCTCAATGTTGTTGCAAGTAACTAAAAATCTTGTTCTTCAAGGAGTGAGGCTTGGTGGTGGTCTTGGGTCGTGAGGGGAGAGGGAGGAAGGAATAGAACACATGGAACATGGGGCATTTTTGGGGCAATGGAAGTGTTCTACATGATCTTGCAATGATGGATACAAGCCATGTTAAATTTTCAGCACACACTTTATAAAAGTGTATGTACCAAATGTAAACCATAATGTAAGTTGACCACGGTTAGTAGCAATGTTTCATTATTTGTACATCACTTGTAACAAATACACCATCCACATGTAAAATTTAATTAACAGGGGAAAGGGGAAATGTAGAAGGACGTTGAGTATATAGGAATCCCCTATATTCTGTACATTACTTTTAGGTAACGTAAATTTTCTTTGAAGACAAAATGAAAAAAATAAGACACTGGGGGAATAAATGGAAGAAAATATCACTACACATAAAAGACAACAGATTTTACAGTGATGAAAGACATAATGTCAAAATTTTTTTAATTTTAAATTTTATTATATCTTTATTATTCGAATTTTGTTTAAACTTTTTGTATTTTAGCTGTTATTTTTAAAACTATCATTATTTCATTTTTTAAGAATTACATTGGCTATTTTGTTGGCTTCATTTTTGGAGAAGTTTTAGATTACAGAAAGGTTACAACTGTGGCAAGAGAGTATCATTGGTGTGACGTGTCAGTGATGGGGGATGCATGGAAGGAGGTCCACCTGGGGCACACCTATAAGGCATATAAATGTGTTAAAGTGTTCATGGGGCATTGTCATGGTGGGTGGAGAGTCACACAATAAATGAAAAAATATTGAATTCGCACTCTAGGGTGCTCTGCCACATTCTCTAATGAGATAGAAAGAATCCCGAGTATAGGGGCAGTGACTAGTGAAGGAGGATGGACCACTGATGAGCCCTTGATATTGAGGACTGTACTTAGGAAACTTTACTTTTGAAATGGAAACTTAGCCTAGTATTATAGGGTGCCTAAGAGTTACCTCCTTAGAACCTCCTTGTTGCTCACATGTGGCCTCTCTTTAAGCCAAACTCAGCACATAAATACATTACCTTCCCCCCAGTGTGAGACGTGACTCCCAGTGATAAGCCTCCCTGGCACCAAGGGCCTACTACCAAGAACCAACTAGCAATGCAACTGGAAAGAGACTTGACCAAAAGGGGAAAAGGGTAAAAATAAATGAGTTTAAAGGGCTAAGAGACTTCAAAGTGAGTCTGGAGGTCATTCCAGAGGTTATGCTTATGCATGTCTCAGCAGGATCTCATTGACTGCCAAAATAAATATTGCCTCAAATAGCAGGGCTCCTGAGGGCCCTGGAGACATCCAGACACCATAGGCAGGGCAGACATCTCATGAGTTTGGTGAGATGGGATTTTATGCTCCTCAGTGTGAAAGAGTTGGACTCAGTTTTGGTTTCCCTACACATGGTTGCTCTGACACATCTATTTGAACCTATAGTTAGTACTCAAGTTGATAGGTGTATGTCCAAGAGACTTGAATCTGTGGGCTGTCCATGTGCCAGCTAGGCCCTGAATCTCAACAGAGTTGCAACACCTACTCTCCAGTTCATTGGCCTCACCCAGGACAACTCACAAGACGATGATGAAGGGCAATTACCATACAAAGGAACCAAAAGTATCTGCAACTGCAATCAATATAGTGCCATCCAGGCTCCCCATGGGATCTAAGCCCCCTCTTAATTAGAGGTGGAGTAGGCATCACCATTCCAGAATCCTCAGGATTGGGGAATGAATGATGGACTAGAGAAGACTTACTGGTATTCTACTACAGACTTATTGTGACTCTAAAAATGGCAGAACTTTTATCATTGATGTGGAGGCAATGGCCACTGGAGGTTCTAAGGGCAGGAAGAGGGGGAAAACGTGTAATATGGGGCCATTTTCAGAACTTGGGAATGGTCCTGAATGACAGCACAATGACAAATACAGGCCATTATATATCTTGTCGTACCTTACAAATTTCTGCGGAAGAGAGTGTAAACTACAATGGAAACTATAATCCATGCTTAGTGGCAATGCTCCAAAATGTGTTCATCAATTGTAACAAATGTACCACACTAATGAAGGATGTCTTAATGTGGGAAAATGTGGGAGGGGGAGGGAGCATGGCATATGGGAATCTCCAATATATTTTATGTAACATTTATGTAATCTAAATATCTTTTAAAATTAAAAAGCATATTTAAAAAAACATTCTGTAATGGACTTGAATAATAAGAGTCACTGAGTGTACACTTATATGGATTGTACAATGCATGGGACCATATAACAGTGAATAATGGACTATTGTTAATGGTACAAACATGAGATCATTCTCTTAAGAACTATAATAAATATACAATAATAATATATGGTGTTAATAATAGGAAAGCTTGTGGGAAAATAAACCAAATATATGCTATGGAATATGAATAATAGTAATATTATGATGATGTTCTTTCATCATTTGTAACAAACGTGTCACAACAATATAAGGTGTTGGTGGTGGGGCAATGTATGGGAATCCTGTATGATATGCATGATTGTTTTAACCCACAACGTCTCAAATTTTTTAAAAAGTGCATGTTTAAAACATAGAGATGATGTGTGTATACAAATGTTCACAGCAGCAATTTTCAGAATAGCAAAAAAGTAGAAATAGCCCAAATATCCATCAAAATAAATGGATAAAAAAAAATTCTATCATGTTCAAACTCTTCCAAAAAAATTGATTAGGGGGAACACTCCCTAACTCATTCTATCAGGCCAAAGCATACATCCATATTCCGCATGGTTACACTTCATATATTAGATGTTAATATTACATAATTCATATTTTTTACTGTGCATACATTTATATTCCTCATTCCAATACAAGATAAGGATACCAAAATAAAACTACAAATCAGTACATCTTTTGAATATAACTGAAAAATCCTTAAAACACTAGCAAACCAAATTCAACAGCACATAAAAAGAATTACACTTTGTAGTAAAATTTGATTCATCACGAGTATTTAAGGGTGGTTTAACATAAAGTAATCAATGAATGTAATATACCACATTAAAACAACAAAGGAAAAAAACAGGATCATCTCAATTGATGCAAAAAAGGCATTTGACAATTTCCAGAACCCCTTCTTGATAAAAACGCATAGTAAACAAGGAATAGAAGGAGAGTTCCTCAACATGTTAAAAGACATGTATGAAAAATCCAAAGTTAACGACATATTCTATAGTGAGAGAATAAAAGCTTTCTAAGATCAGGAACAATGATGCACACTGCCACCACTATTATTCAACACTGCCCTGGAAGTTTAGCCATAGAAATTACCCAAGAAAAAGAAAAGGCATTGAAATTGGAAAGGAAAGAAAATAACTTTCCTTATCTGAACATGACCTAAGCCAATATATGGAAAATCCTGAAAAATCCACAAAAAAAGCTACTGGAACTAATAAATGAATTCAGCTAAGTGGCAGGGTACAAGATCAACACTCAAAATTCAGTAGTGTTTCTATATACCAGTAATTCATAATCAGAAGCAGAAACCAAGAAAAACTCTTTTCACAATAGCAACTAAATGAATCTAATACCTCGGAATAAATTGAACAGAGAATGTAAAAGACTTCTCCACAGAAAATTACAAATCATCGCTATAAAGAATCAAGAGAGACTTACATAAATGGAAGGACATTCATGTTCAAGGATTAGAAGACTAAACATTATAGCTTGATTTGTATTACCCTAATGGCTATGGTTGCTCAGCATCTTTTCATGTACTATCTGGATATTTGTGTATCTTCCTTGGAAAAATGTTCAAGTCTTTTGCCCATTTTTTCCTGGGCTTGTAGGTCTTTTTATTGTTTAATTGTGGAATTTCTTTATATATTATGGATATTAAACCTTTACTCAATATGTTGTTTCCAAATATTTTCTCCCATTGTGTAAATTGTCTTTTCCATTCAGGGTAAAATCCTTTGAGGAGCAAAAGTTTTAAAGCGTAAGGAGGTCCCATTTATGTTTGTTTTTTGTTTTTTGTTTTTTTAATTTTTGCTTGTGCTTTGAGTATAGAAGTGAATAAACTATTGCCTAATAAAAGATCCTGAAGTTGCTTCCCTGTATTTTCTTCTGAGAGCTACATGGTTCTTGTTCTTATATTTAGGTCTTTGTTCCATTTTGGTTTTGTTGCTGTATATGATGAGAAGTAGGGAACCACCTTCATTCACTTGTACATGGACGTCGAGTTTTCCCATGACCATTTTTGGAGAAACTATTATATCCCCAGTGAGTGAATCATCAGTTGGTCATAAATATGAGGGTTGACATCTGAACTTTCAATTCAATTTCAGTGGTCAGAATGTCTCTTCTCATGACAGTACCATGCTGTTTTGATTACTAAGGTTGTGCAATTATCTTTAAGATTGGGAAGCACAAGTCAAGCAAGTTTTAATATTGTTTTCCCAAAGGAGATATGCGTTTTAATAGATTTGTATTTTTTTTTAAATCTGTGCTCTTTGGATATTTAAAAAGAGCGAAAAATGAATAACATGTAATATATACATACAATGGAACATTTTCAGGTGGAAAAAGAAGTGAAATTCTGATACATACAATAACTGGGTGAACCTTAATGACATCAAGTTGAGTGAAATAAACCAGCCGCAAAAGTACATGTAGTGTGTAATCTCACCTTTATTAAATAATTAGAATAAGTAAACTCATAGAGTTAGCATCAAGAATATTGGTTACCAGGGGATGGGATGAGCTAGGGAATGAGGCGTTAATGCTTAAAATGTACAGAATTTCTAATTGGTTTGATCTTAAATTTTGGTAATGGATGTGATGATGGTAGTACAATATGAACATAATTAACAATGCATAATTGTGTATATCAGTATTGTTAAAAGGGGGAAAGTCTTGGCTGTATATATGTTAGTAGAATAAAATAAAATAAAAAAGCAAGCATAGGACTGCACCATGCAAATGGTGAAACTTCTGTAGTCGATGACCTTTCATGAAGTGTAAAAAATGTACCAAACTAATAATAAGGTGGCATATGCTAACTCTGTATTTTATTCATGACTTTTCTGTAAACCTACAACTTCTCTAATTAAAAAGCAAAGGAAGGATAAACAAACAAGAAAAACTAATGAATATTTAGATTACCCTACCAGACAAAGAACCATATCCAAATGAGGTATATTTTGAGGGCAAAAGGAATATGGAATGACCTGTGGGGAAAAAAAAGTATTTATAAATACCAACATGACCTTGTGTCTAGCTGCAGAGATGATGCATGTATTGCTATGAGTATTTCTTATTTTGTCATAAATACGTTTGCATGTATATACAAGTGGCTGCAGTTGTCTGTTTTGTGACATTTTCAACTATTTTTGGAAAAAACTGTATACATTGTCATGTGCTATTTCTTTTGTTTTCTTTTTTTTCTTTAATTTTGTGCATTTAATAATTGAATATGTAAACAATTAAAAACTAAAAAGTAAACACAGATGAATAAATACATACATATCTCAATTAAATGTACTGGATACATATAAAATTTTTTTTAATCGAACAATATGTTACACAATATATTTGGTTCATAGTCGTGCAACCATACAATATTTGTCCATTTGTGTCTGGCGTGCTTCGCTTCAGCATAATGTCCTCCAGGTTCATCCATGTTGTCATATGCTTTATGACTTCATTTCTTCTTATAGCTGCATAATATTTTGTCTGAATAGAACACAGTTTGTTTATCCATTCATCTGTTGATGGACACCTGGGTTGTTTTGAACTTTTGGCAATCATGAATAACGTTGCTATGAACATCAGTGTGCAGTTGTCTGTTCGTGTCACTGCTCTCAATTCTTCAGGATATATACCCAGTAGTGGTAATGCCAGGTCACGTGGCAAGTCTATGTTGAACTTCTTTAGGAACTGCCAAACAGTCATCCACAGTGGCTGTACCATTCTGCATTCCCACCAACAGTTAATAAGTGTTCCTGTGTCTCCACATCCTTTCCAACACTTGTAGTTCTCTGTCTTTTTAATAGTGGCCATTCTGATAGGTGTGAAATGATATCTCATTGTAGTTTTCATTTGCATTTCCCTAATGATTAGAGATGTTGAGCATTTCTTCATGTGTTTTTTTGTCATTTGTATTTCTTCTTTGGCAAATGTCTATTTAATTCTTTTGCCCATATTTTAGTTGGGTAATTTGTCTTTTTACTGTTGAGTTGTAACATCTCTTTACACATCCTGGATATTAAACTCTTATCGGATATGTGATTTCCAAATATTTTTCCCAGTGAGTTGGCTGCCTTTTCACTCTTTTGACAAAGTCCTGTGATGTGCAAAACTGTTTAATTTTGAGGAGGTCCCATTTATCTATTTTTTCTTTTGTTGCCTGTGCTTTGGGTGTAAGGTCCAAGAAACCACCACCTACTACAAGGTCTTGAAGATGTTTCCCTATATTTTCTTCTAGTAGTTTTATAGTCCTGGTTTGTATATTTAGAACTTTGATCCATTTTGAGTTGATTCTTGTATAGTGGGTGAGATAGGGGTCATCTTTCATTCTTTTGGTTGTAGATATCCAGTTCTCCGAACACCATTTCTTGAAGAGACTGTTTTGCCCTGTTAACATGGACTTGGTAGGTTTGTCAAAAACCAGTTGACTGTATAGGTGAGTGTTTATTTCTGGGTTCTCAATTCTATTCCATTGATTAATGTGTCTATCTTTATGCCAGTACCATGCTGTTTTGACCACTGTAGCTTTGTAATATGTTTCAAGATCAGGCAGTGAAATTCCTCCCACTTTGTTCTTCTTTTTTAAAATGTTTTTGGCTATTCGGGTGTATTTACCCTTCCAAATGAATTTGATAATTGCCTTCTCTAATTCTGTAAAGTAAGCTGTTGGGATTTTTATTGGTATTGCCTTGAATCTCTAAATCAGTTTAGGCAAGACTGACATCTTCACGATATTTATTCTTCCAATCCATGAACATGGAGTGTCTTTCCATTTGTTTATGTCTTTTAAAATTTCTTTTAGCATTATTTTGTAGTTTACTGCATATAGGTCCTGTACTTCTTTGGTTAAATTAATTCCTAGGTATTTGAGTCTTTTTGTTCCTATTGAAAATGGAATTTTCCCCCTGATTTCCTCCTCAGATTGTTCAGTACTAGTGTACAAAAACATTACTGATTTTTGCATGTTGATCTTTTATCCTGCCACATTACTGAACACATTTATTAGCTTAAGTAGCTTTGAAGTGGATATATCAGAATAATAAGAAAGGGCAAATTAAAGGGTAAAAAGACAGACAATAAGAAGATATGCAACAGAAACCCCAAGGACAAAATGGATGGAAGTATGTAATGCCTTTACAGTAACAACATTAAATGTTAATGGCTTTAGCTCCTGAATCAAAAGGCACAGACTAATAGAGTGGAATATATATATAAACCATCTATATGCTGTCTACAAGAGACTCACAACATATGGACATAAGCAGTTTGACAGTGAAAGGTTGGAAAAAGATATTCCATGTAAATAGTAAGCAAAAATGAGCAAGAGTAGTGACACTAATAATGGACAATATATATTTTAAATGGAAAATATTTAAGGGATGATGAAGGTCATTGTATATTAAAAATGGGGTCTTCACCAAGAAGAAATAACTATGCTAAATATTTATGCACCTAACCTGATTGTGCCAAGATACCTGAGACACACACTGCTAAAACAAAAGTGAGAAATAGATGTCACTATAGAAATAGTTGGAGATTCCAATACAACATTCACAGTATTTGAAAGAATATTTGGACAGAGGATTAAAAATGAACATAATAATTGTATAATATCATAAATGAACTAGACCTAAGAAATATTTGTAGAGCATTGCACACCAAAAAGCAGGATAGGCATTCTTTTCAAGAGCTCTTGGATCCTTGTCAATGATAGAACATATTTTGGGATACAAGACAAGACTCGAAATATTTTAAAAGTTTGTTATATAAAACACATTCTCTGATCAAAATGAAATGAAGTTGGAAGTCAATAATGGGCAAAAATAGGAAAAATTCATAAATATAAGATTAAACAACACACCCATAAATGAGCAGTGGGTCAAAAAAGTAATTGCAAGGAAACTCAGTAAATATCTTGAAATGAATGAAAAGAGGACACATAATATCAAAACCTATGGACACAACAAAGGCAGTGCTGTGAGCAAAATTTATAGTCCTCAATGCTTATAGTAAATAAGAAAGAGCTAAAATTGAAGTTCTAATCACACACCTGGAGAAAATAGAAGAAGAACAAGAAACAAATCAAAATCCAAGCTGAAGGAAAGAAATAGTAAAGATCAGAGCAGAAATAAATAAAACTAATAGCAAAGAAACAATATAGAGAATCAACAAAACCAAAAGCTGGTTCTTTGAAAAGATCAGCAAATTCTACAACCCTTAGCTAGACTGACAAAGAAAAATAGAGAGAAGACACAAATAAATAAAATTAGAAAGAGAAGCGGGAAATTACAATTGACCACATAGAAATAAGAGAGATCATAAGAGAATACTATGAACAACTGCATGCCAAAAAATACACAATGTAGATGATATGGACAAATTCCTAGAAACACACAAACCACCTACACTGACCATAAAAGAAATAGCAGACCTCAACCAACCAGTCACAAGAGAAGAGATTGAAACAGTCATCAAAAACCTCCCAAAAATGAAAAGGCCTGGACCAGATGACTTCACGGGTGAATTCTACCAATCATTCAAAGATGACCTAATACCAATTTTGCTCAAGCTCTTCAAAAAATTGAACAGGAAAGAAGGCTACCAAACTCATTCTATGAAACTGTCATCATCCTAACACCCAAAACCAGGTAAAGATACTGTGAAAAAAGAAAATTAAAGACCAATATCTCTAATGAATATAGATGCAATTTTCTCCCAGTAAATTAGATAACAGACAGGCTGAAACTGTCGAGAAAACTGTATTAGGACTTAGGACAACAGGGGAAGGATGGGCACCACTCAGAAGAAAGAGGGGTGAAGGAAGGAGAATTGGTTGGGATGATCATGAGTAAAGCCTCAGGTAATCAAACCCATCCTCAGTGTGGACAGAATTGGGTCTTCCAGCTCCTGGGTGGAGGCTACAGACTGAAGTAGTCACAGAAGTGCACTTTGCTAGGAAAGAAGAGAGGAAGGGACACAACCTATGGTGGGTACAGATTTAGGCCAGCAAATTTTATTTACTATGTTTCATTGGTCAAGCCCTTCCAGTCTAGGGACAGTGACATTGTTTCCCTTTTAGCCAGCAGGGAACTTAAGATAGCCTACCTCTTCAGACACCCTCCCTACTGATTTGGATTGGCTGCTTATGAGACCTCCCTTTCCTCTCTGAGGAAAGGAAGGGTCTGGCTGGCTGAGAGAGAAGAATGGCTTCTAAGCAAGTTTGATTTATGAGAATTGGCTCTGGAAAGACCTCTCTGAGGATGAATTTTCCAAGATATTGCTTCCACACCATCCACAAGGGAAGGGTTCCAGTGAAGACATTCCCCCCAAGGGTTTGAGCTCAGAGGTCTGACAAAGAGCACCATCTTGTGGCAAACCAGAAATGTGCACACAAGGAGGAAAAATATAAATAAAAGAGGCTTTTTGTGTCTTACTGCTTCTCTTCCCAAGACCCTTGGAAACTGATCTTTATCCCAATATTGAGTACATGGCCTGGTTTGAGCAGTTAAACAGGGACAATCCTAAAGACCTAGAACAAATTGATTCAAGAATCAAAGAACAATGGTAATACCCAACCACACAACATTAAATCCATAGAAAAGAGAAAGAAACTGACCATTAATTTAAAAAAACACACCATCATAATGAGATGCCTAGACATCAGCAAAAAATAAAAAGCTATAGTAAGAAAAGGGAAGATATGGCTCAGGCAAAGGAACAAACCAAATCTCCAGATGAGACACAGGATTTGAAGCAACCAGTTATGTTCATATAAATCTCTTAAATGAAATCCAGGAGATGAAGGACAATATGGCTAAAAAGATAAAGGATATTAAGAAGACACTGGGCAAACAAAAAGATGAATTTGAAAGCTTGAATGCAAAAATAATAGAGCTTATGGGAATGAAATACACAATAGTTGAGAATAAAATATGCAAGAGACAAACAACAACAGATTTGAAATTATAGAAGAAAGACTCAGTGATATTGAAGAAAGAAGAGCTGAAATGGAAAAGAAAGAAGAACACAGAGAGAAAAGAATGAAAGAAAATTGAGCAGGGCCTCAGGATGTTGAATGATAACACAAAGTTCAACAATATACAATTCATGGGAATTACAGAAGGAAAAGAAAAAGGAAAGGGGGCAGAAAGAATATTTGAGGAAATAATGGCTGAAAATTTTCCAACTCTCATGAATGGCATGAATATATATGTCCAGGAAACAAAGCATACTCAAATCAGAATAAATATGAGTAGACCCACCGCAAGGTAATTACACACTTGGAAGAACTAGAAGAAGAACAACAAGATGCCAAATGCCAAATATAGAGAAAAAATTCTGAAAGCAGCAAGGGAGAAGTGAACAATCATATATAAGAGAAGCCCAGTAAGATTTAGTGCAGATTTCTCAAAAGAAACCATGGAGTCAAGAAGACAGTGGAATGATATAATTAACATAATGAATGAGAAAAACTGCCAACAAAGAATTCTTTATCTGGCAAAATTGCTCTTTCAATACGAAGGTGAATTTAAAATATCTACAGATAAACAGAAACTAAAACAGTTTCATAAACAAGACTCCAACTCTCCAGACTGAGAGGAAAATACAGGAGAGAGAGGCTAGGAAATGCATGTAACAGTGAAGGCTATCAGAAATGGTAAACAAAAGGATGACGAGACACACAAAAATAAGATATTACACATGATAGTCAAAGAATAAAGTGTTTGAAGTATGTAGTTCCATTACAGTAATAGCAATGAATGTTATTGGATTAAACTCACCAATCAAAATATACAGGCTGACAGAATGAACAAAAAAACATGAGCTATCCATATGCCATCTGCAAGAGACTCACCTTTAATCCAAGAAAACAAATATGCTAAAAGTGAAAGGAAAGAAAAAGGAATTTAATGCAAACAGTAATAAAAAAAGAGCAGAGGTAGCTATACCTCAGACAAAACATACTTTAAATGCAAAAAATCATTAGAGATGCAAAGGTCATTATTTGTTAATATAAAGGACAATCCACCAGGAAGGAGTAACCATCATGGGTGCCATAAAATACATGAGGCAAACTCTAACAGAACTA
>JAQZBX010036794.1:0-24042 GCA_029593785.1 Cabassous unicinctus
GACACTACTGAGCACCTGCTCAGGGCCAGGGACCCTGCTTACTGCTTTACTCGCTGTCTTATGGAATTCTCACAACAGTGCAAGGCAGATGTCATGCCTCCCAAATAAACTACCTGCCCCCTAGTCCTTGCCTCAGCTCTGGCTTGGGGTATCTGGTGGGGCAAATAAGACAGTAGGCACTATCTTCATTTTGCATTGGTGAAACTGAGGCTTAGAAAGGGAAAGTGTTTCTGGTCTCCCCCAGACATTACCGGTGGTCCTTTAACATAGCCACAATCCCCCACATTTTTTCTTTTGTTCCTGCCACCCCTCCCACCCTCTTAACCTAACCCATGAAAGTCCTGTTTATCCTTCAAAGCCCAGCAGAAATGCCATCTCCTCCACAAGACTTTCCCAGGCTCCTGGGTGAGCACACATCACTCTCCTCTGCACCTCTTCTAAGCCCTTCCAGGCAGCTACTGTGTCTTATTCATCTTTGTATCCTCTATGAGGTTTAGCAAAAGATTTTTGTATATAGTGGGGACTCAAGGCATTTTTGTTGTATCAAATGGAGTCCAGCTGACACTAACCCCAACTCATTCCCTTTTCCACTTACCAGATATTTTTAGAATTTTGGGGTTGGCCTAGAATTTTAATAATTTAAAAAACCACAAAAACAAAACCCTTTACTTGCTAAGCAAGCTCCATTTTGGCTGACTTCAGGATAAAGGGAAATATAAGGCCATTACTTACAGAAGCTGTTTTATTGTATTCGCTGAAGGATAATGGGGAGAAGAATGCAACAATATAACAATGAAGGAAGGAAATGAACTAATTCCTGCTTTGGGAAAGTATACAACAGCTGTGCACTCAGCTGTAGGAGTGTTTTCAAAATGCAAAACAAAACAAGATAGAAAGAAAAAAGATTAATTACATGCACTAAAGCCAATACTGAGCATTTTAAGCGAGCATTTTTAAGCGAGATAAGGGAATGCCCCACCACTGTAGTTATCTGTATACTATGAATTTGTAAATGCTGCCTCAAGACCCTAACTAAGAGGAAAGGGACTGCTTGAGGAAATATTTTATGTGAGAACCATTAGCTTTTCTATTGTAAGCTACTCTCTTTGAATTTCAAAGAAAATGTAATGATGGGGAGGGGCTATTACAAACAAAACTTATCAGCGCTTGTCCAGGGATGAGAAAAGTGCCATTTATGTTGTGAGCTTTCCTTTCTGTAAATTACCCGCCAGGTTCAAATAGGATGTCTTTCAGCTTTAAAAAAAATAAGAGTTTGTGTATTTTTCAAATTCTCTCTCCAAAGAAAAGCCTGTTGCCATTATGTTTGGTTTATTGCTAAAATTGAACACAACCCTTTAATAAAATATATGCAATAAGGTAAGATGAGCAAAATGAGATTTCCTCCTAGTTCAACAGCTAGAACTGAAGTAGCAATTAATTTAATTGAGCAAACAGGGCATGCCAATTAGAATGAATGATTCCCTGAAGCCTTGTAAAATACGATGTAGAGAACGTAATTCTACCTAGCCCCATATTTACAATTGTGGAAGTTATATAATTATGACATAAATATTCACCAAGAATCTTCAGTGAAACTGGATACCAATGAAATAAAGGGAAGTAATACATCAAATTTATATTATGAGGAAGATAAAGAGCTAGCCCCTTGCCCTGCGACGCCCATTACTGGACATCCCAAATTTCACAGAGAAGAGGAGTAAACTTGTGGTCATTCGCTCTCCATGACATCAGCATCTCTGCATGGTGATGATTGAATGTCCGCAATTCAGTCAGGCGACCCAGGAGACAGGCAAAATGTTGAGGATTTTCAGGCTGATGAATCTTGCACAACTTTTGGAGCACGTCAAGCAGTGGTTCCTGAAGCTTCTCTACTGCCTCTCTATCCTTTATGTATTGCCTATCTGTTTTGAAGTTTAAAATAAAAAGAGAATAAAAAAGTGGAAAAGTATTAATTTGGCATAATTATGGCAATATTAATTTCTTTTGAAATATAACTTGAAAGTGTATACTTAAATGGACAAATTTTAAGTGTTCAACTTGATTTTTTTACACACATACATGCAGTCTCAACTGGATCAACATATAGAACATTGACAGCTCCCCAAAACACTTCCTAATCAACACCACCAAAAAAAAAAAACCCATATTCTTTCTCTACCTCCTTAGACTGGTTTTGACTGTTTTCGAACTTTAAATAAATTGAATGATATAGTGTGCATTCCTTTGGCCTGACTTTTTTAGCTTAATGTTATTTTTGTGCGATGCAGCTCTGTTACTGCATGTAGCAGTTATTTGTTCTTATTTACTGCCATGTGGTATTCCCATTTGGAACTATACCACGATTTACCCAGTCTACTGTGAGTAGATGTTTGGATTCTTTCCAATTTTTTACCACTGTTAGTAAAGTTGCTATGAACATTCTTCCCCCCCCCCCTTTATTAGAGAAGTTGTTGGTTTACAGAACAATTGTGCATAAAATACATGATTCCTCTACACCACCCCACCACCAACACCTTGCATTGATGTGGAACAACTTAAAATTAATAATAGTGCATATTTATAATTGTACTATTAATTAAAGTCCATGGTTTCACTTATGGTTCACTGATTATGTAGTATAGTTCCATGGATTAAAAAAAATTTTTTTTATTTTGTTACCATATATACAATTGAACATTTTCCCCTTTTAACCATATTCAGATATGTATTTCAATGCTGTTAACTGCATTCACAAGGTTGTGCTACCATCACCACCATCCATTACCAAAACATTTCCATCATTCCAAATAGAAACCCTGTACATTTTAAGCCTAAACTCCCTAATTCCTAGCCCCATACCCTGGTTTTATATTATAGATTCTGCTTATATGAATTTACTTATTCTAATTATTTCGTATCAGTGAGATCATACAATATTTGTTCTTTTGTGTCTGGCTTATTTCACTCAACATAATGTCTTCAAGATTCATCCATGTTGTCATAAGTATCAGGAATTCATTCCTTTTTACAGCTGAATAATATTCCATTGTATGTTTATACTACATTTGTTTAGCTATTCTTTGGTTGATGGACACTAGAGTTGCTTCCATCTTTTGGTAATTGTGTTCATAGGTGTAAAGTCTAAGAAACCATTGCCTAGCACAAGGTACTAAAGATGCTTCCCTATGTTTACTTCTAGGATTTTGATTGTTCTAGCTCTTATATTTAATCCATTTTGAGTTGATTTTTGTATATGGTGTGAGGTAGAGGTCCTCCTCCTTCTTTTTGCAAATGGAGATCCAGTTTTCCCAGCCTTCGTTGAAGAGAATATTCTTTCCCAATTGTGTGGGCTCTGCCACCTTGTCAGAAATCAGTTGGCCATAAATGTGAGAGTTGATTTCTGAGCTCTCAATTCTATTCCATTGGTCAATATGTCTGTCCTTGTGCTGTACCATGCTGTTTTGATTACTGTAGCTTTGTAATAAGTTTTAAGATCAGGAAGTATGAACCTTCCAACTTCTTTCTTCTTTTTCAAGATGGTTTTAGCTATTTGGGACCCCTTACCCTTCCATATAAATTTGATGATGGGCTTTTTCATTTCTGAAAAGAAGGTTGTTCGGATTATGATTGGGATTGCATTGAATTTATAAATTTCTTTGGGTAGTTTTGACATGTTAATAGTATTTAGTCTTCCAATTCATGAACACAGAATATCCTTCCATTTATTTAGGTCTTCTTTAATATCTTTTAGCAATGTTTTATAATTTTTTGCATATAGATCTTTTCATTCTTGGTTAGATTTATTACTAGATATTTAATTCTTTTAGTTGCTTATTGTGAATGGAATTTTGTTCTTGATTTCTTGCTATGATGGTTCATTGCTTATGTAAAGACACACTGATTTTGGGGTGTTTTTCTTGTACCCTTTCACTTTGCTGAATTCATTTATTAGCTCTAAGGACTTTTGTTGTGGATAGATGATCGGATCATATTATCAGCAAATTTTGATGCCTTTTATTTCTTTTTCTTGCATAATTACTCTGACTAGACCTTCCAATACAATGTTAAAAAGCAGTGGTGACAGTGGGCATCTTGTACCACATTGAGTGCCTTCTTATTTCTATCTGGATATATTTTTCATTTGTTTTCCTTGTGGTTGCCATAGGATTAAATTTAATATCCTAAATATATAGCAATTATATTTGGCTTGATACAAACTTAACTTCAATAGTATGCACATATACTTTTCCTATTCCCCTCTGTACCCACATATTTTGTACTTGTTACCACTTATATCTTTTGCATTGTTATGTCCAAGAACCTAGATTTATTATTACTTTTTTATGTATTTGCATTTTAGCATGTGTAGGTAGTAAGAAGTAGAGTTACATACCAAATCATACATTACAATAATACTGCCATTTATAATTACCCAAATGGTTACCTTTACCATAGGTCTTTATTTCTTTATGCTGCTTTGAACTACTGTCTAGTGTCCTTTCATTTCAGTCTGAGGAACTTCCTTTAGCATTGCTTGAGGGCAGGTCTAGTGGTGACATACACTCTCTTAATCTTAATCTCTCCCTCTTTTTTGAAAGAGAGTCTCACCGGATATAAAATTCTTGGCTGGCAGTTGTTTTCCTTCAGTACTTTAAATACACATACTTATTTGGATTCCCTTGTATGTAACATATTGCTTTTCTCTTGCAGCTTTCAGAAATTTCTTCTTGTCTTTTGCATTTGATAGTATAGCAGTTTGGTATTGCTTATGAATTCCAAAAAACCGATATTGGATTGTGTTTGTAAACTGGTCTTTTCCTCTGGGCATATTAGTTTGTATTAGATTCAGAGGTTTCACTTTTATTAGATTGGTCTAAAAGGACTTATGATTTCAGACCATGAATTTCAAATCATTATAACTAGGCTCAAACACATCTTTATTAATCAAAATAGGAACCATTACAATCAACACATTTTTGCCAACAAGAAATACGTTTGTTTATTACTGTAGCATAAAAATTCGTGCTTTGGGATTAGACTAACTCTTGGAAAGCATTTTCTGCATCCTGCAGGTTGTGGAAGCATTTTCCCTGCAAAAAGTTGTCGAGGTGCTTGAAAAAGTGGTAGGCAGTTGGCAAGAGGTCAGGTGAATATGGAGGATGAGGCAAAACTTCATAGCCCAATTCGTTTAACTTTTGAAATGTTGGTTGTGCAACATAAAGTCGGGCGTTGTCATGAAGAAGAATTGGGCCCTTTCTGTTGACCAATGCCGGCTGCAGGCATTGCAATTTTCGGTGCATCTCATAGGTTTGCTGAGCATAGTTCTAAGATGTAATGGTTTCACTGGGATTCAGAAAGCTGTAGTGGATCAGACCAGCAGCAGACCACCAAACAGTGACCGTGACTTTTTTTGGGTGCAAGTTTGGCTTTAGGAAGTGCTTTGGAGCTTTATCTCAGTCCAGCCACTGAGCTGGTCATTGCCAGTTGTTGTATAAAGCCCACTTTTCGTTGCATATCACAATCACAATCTGATCGAGAAATGGTACATTGTTGTTGTATAGAATAAGAGAAGACGATACTTCAAAATGATGATTTAAAAAAAATTTTTGGTTGGCTCATGAGGCACCCACTTATGAAGCTTTTCCACCTTTCCAATTTGCTTCAAAGGCTGAACGTCCACAGAATGGTCGACGTTGAGGTCTTTGGCAACTTCTGGTAAGAAGTTGTAAGAGCATCAGCTTTGATGATTGCTCTCAGTTGGTCATTGTCAACTTCCGATGGCCAGCCACTATGCTCCTCATCTTCAAGGCTCTTGTCTCCTTTGCAAAACTTCTTGAACCACCACTGCACTGTATGTTCGTTAGCAGTTCCTGGCCAAATGGGTTGTTGATGTTGCAGTTGTCTCTGCTGCTTTACAACCCATTTTGAACTCAAATAAGAAAATCACTCAAATTTGCTTTTTGTCTAACATCATTTCCATAAACCAAAATAAATATAAAATAAACAGCAAGTAATAAGTCATTAGCAAAAAAATATAAAGCAAGAAATACACATCAAAATGATGTATAACATAACCACATTTATTTAAGAATGTATTCCAATATCAAATGGCAAATTTCAACAATGCAAAACTGTAAGTATTTTTGCACCAACCTAATACTTTATTAAATCAAGATTAGGGCTTTTGTTTGACCATGTCATTAGCGTGACTTCGTTTGAGTCCCTAACCTCCCTCGCTTTGTGGGCTATGTAAACGGATGCTCAATCAAAGACAGGGAAGTAAATACACAGAGAAGGAGAACACAGAGAGTTTAGTTTTATACACTGGAGCCCCAGTGTCTAAATGGAGCCTAGCCATTTGCATTAAGCAGCTTTTTCATTTCAGTTGTAGTGATTTTCAACTCCAGTAGTTCTGTTTGGTTCCTTTTAAAAATTCTCTCTTAGTCTCTCATGTTGTTCATTCATTGTTTTTCTGATATCTTATAGTTTTTTGTTTTTTTTTCCCTGTACTTTCCTTCATCTCTGTAAGCATTTTTAACATCATTTTTCTAAATGGCTTTTTTCAATACACCCGCAGTCTCGTCTTGTTCGCTGGTGTTCTCTGTATTTTTATCCTCTTCCTTTGGAAGGGTCATTATTTCCTGTTCCTTTGTTTGTCTTGTATTCTTTTGTTGCATTTTACTACTTTTAAATGTTAAATCTGGGATTCAAACTGTGGGATGTCTCTTTCCTCTTTTTTGTGACCATCTGCTGACAAGATAGATACTTTCTTGAGCTTCACCTTTCTAATCAGGAAGGTCTACCCAAGGCAAATGCACTGTGGAGGGTTTTCCTGTCTTATTGGGCCTCTGGCTTGCCCTGGGCTTTTCCTTGTTAGTTGTTTTGGAGTTTCCTCTGTTTACAGAAGTTTGGTTTTACCCTCTGTTTCCCAGGTGACAAACCTCCCTCTCCCAGGTGTCTGAAGCTGACAGGCCTTTGTCCCAGAAAAAGGCCCGCCTTTCACCTGAAGTGAAATTCTGGGAGGAGGGTCACCCCAGGGAGGACTTTCCCAATTCGGTCTTTCTCAGCCAAAACAGGGCCAGGGACCCCATATAGGGTGCAGACCAGCTCCAAAATGCCCTGTGGAGGATGTCAGGAAGGATGCCCAAAACTTCTCCGATGGTTCCCCAAAGCTGAGCTTTCCCGGCCTGCCCCACAAATGGAGCCCTTCAGCTACCTTTCCCTCAGCAGTCCTGAGGAAGCGCTTTGTCTTTAAATTTCCACTGCCTCTACTCTTGTCTAGTGACAGTTGAAACGATGGCTTCCCTCAGAGCCAGAACTCAGCAATCCAAATTTGCTACTCAAAACCTGTGATAATGCTGGGCCATGCACACTCCTGTTCTTGGGGAAGAGGATTTTTACATCCTTTTCTGTCAGCAGCCTCATTTCTGTTGGTTGTATTACCAGGAGCAGAAGCTTCAGTACGTACTGCCAAACAGTTTTCCTTTTTTGGTAAATGATAACTGTTTTTATGGTAAAGCAACTAAAGCAACAACTAGTTTCTGCTGGAATATCATGTATAAAAGTGGTTTCATGACAGATACAGGCATTATATATCCTGCCATAACCTACAGAATTGAGTGGGAGAGAGTGTAAACTACAATGTAAACTATAATTGATGCTTCATGGCAATGCTCCAAAATGTGTTCACTAATTGCAATGAATCTACTACTCTAATGAAAGAAGTTGTTAATGTGGGGAAAAGTGGGAAGTGTGGGGAGTGAGGCATATGGGAATCCCTTATATTTTTTTATGTAACCTTTTAGAAAAAATAAAAAATATATTTTAAAAAAGTGGTTTCAGGCTAATGTTGTACCTATTCATTATAAATCATAAACATGGCATCATTCACTCCCAAATTATTGAAGTAATCCAAAATTATGGACATTTTATGCACAGAGGTATTCATTTCAACATTGTTAAAACAACAACAACAACAACAACAAAAAAAGGAAAACATCTGAATATCCAAACATATGGTAAAAATTAAGTAAATGACTATACATCCGTACGATGGAATATGATACATACATGACACTGAATTTTACTGAAATACATTTTTAATGACATGGGAAAATAGTTTTGAAGAAATGCGGACTTAAAAGGAAAAGATACAGTATGTTCACTGCTGTGTCAGAGAGGCCTTCCCCAACCACTAACTAAAATAGAATTTCCCTATCTCTTTCTTTTCTTATATTCTCATCTTTATGTTTTGTGTAACACTTCTGAAAAATTATTTTTCTTTCTTCATTTATGTTCTCTCTTGCCAACCTAGAATACAAGTTCCATGGGAGCTGGATCCTGCCTGTTTTCCTTCCTGCTCTATTTGTAGTGTCTATAACCATGTTTGGCACACAGTAGATGTTCAATGTGCATTTATTGAATGAATGAGTGTGATGTTTCAAAAAAAGACTAAGAGGAAGTATGCTAAAATGTTAACAATGATTTGATTTGAGTGATAGGATTTTAAGCCATTTTACTTTAAAACAAATGTTTCTGTGTTTTCCTAAAACAAAAGGTTCTGTGTTTTCCAAAATTTCTTTTTTTTTTTTTAAAGATTTATTTATTTATTTATTTATCCCCCACTTGCTGCTTGTGTTTTACCGTGTCCATTCGCTGTGTGTTTCTTCCGTGTCTGCTTATCTCCCCCTTGCTGTGACGTCCTGCTGCATCAGCCCACCGTGCCGCACGGGCCGGCCTGCTCTCACAAGGAGGCCCCGAGAAGTGAACCCGGGGCCTCCCGCATGGTAAACGGGGCCTCTATCGATTGAGCCACACCTGCTTCCTGTTGTGAGGTCTTGCTGCATCAGCCCACCGCGCTGCGCGGGCCGGCCTGCCCTCACAAGGAGGCCCTGGGAAGCGAACCCGGGGCCTCCCATATGGTAAACGGGAGCTCTATCCACTGAGCCACACCCGCTTCCCCATGAAGATTTCTTTTAAGAGTGTTTTAGAAGTGCTGTTTTTCTCCCTCATTCCCAGTTAAGTCAAGGGAGTTTTAAGGATATCACGCATAGAAATTGGGGTTGTCTGCTAGAAGAGGGACTGACATTTCATCCTCAGTCCGAGGGTTACTAATGTGTAGAACTACTTACTTGAGCTGTGAAAAATAGAGTTCTTGGTAAAATCTGACTCTGGTCTGAATTGGGGATGGTATAGGAGTGGGATAGAGATATCTTAAAAGAATCTTGCCCAGGACTTGCCTCCTGTGGTGAGGTGTCCCCATCAGAAAGAAGCTGTGTAGTTTGTGAACCGAACCTGGAACCTTCCATGTGGGAGGTGAATGCCCAACTGCCTGAGCCACCGCCACTCCCTGCTGGTTCTGTCGTTTGTTCGTTGCAGTATCTGCTGGTTGCAGCATCTGCTTGTTGTGGCAGTTGCGGCATCTGCTCATTGCGGTGTCTGCTTGTTTTCTTTAAGAGGAGGTCCTGGGAACTGAACCTGGGACCTCTTGAGGGAGGCAGGCGCCCAATTGCTTGAGCCACATCTGCTCCCACTGTTTGCTTGTTTTTTTACATGATAATACTTTTGGAGATGATCGTTGTCCTTCTTGATAATTACTTTGTATTTAGAAAACTTTCTCCATCTAGAGGACACATAATGTAAAGGAGGGGGGCTATCATTTATTGATCTCTTCCATTGTGCCATGTTCTGTGCTAAATTCTAGGCATACATAATATCATTTAATCCTTTCTTTTTCACTCTCTGAGATAACTATCATTCCTTCATGTCTCTTATATCCTCAAACACTTCTACCTTCTCCATTCTCAGCTGATTACCCTGCCTCATATTTCTTAGATTAAAACCACTAGACTAAAACTCTTCATCTTTCCACCTTAAAATCTTTAACTTTCCCATATCAGTAGCAACTTTCTTCTTTTTTCTCTTTTGCATCCATAGAACTGTCCTTTTCTTGTTAAAAAGCTCCATTTGCACTCAGAGTTCATACTCTCTGCCTCTCGAATATTTTGTTCCTTTGCTTCTTCAGCTTCTCCTGTCCCACTGGATCATTCATCTCAGCATGTAAACACTCTGGTATCTCCCATCTTAAAAGGAACTTTTCTTTAGCCCTATTTTTTCATATATTTCCCTCTAGCTGGGGTACCATTTCTTTAATCTCCTATATGGCTAGATATTTTTCAAAGGATTATCAATGTGTATTTTCTTCACATCTTAATTCATTCTAATTTAGTTTATGCTCCACCCTCAACAAAAATTGCTTTTTTCAAATTCATTGTCAAAACCACTCACTGGATGCTTTTCTAACCTAATCTTTCCTGTCCTTTCAGTAGCACTGAAATTGACCATGATTTCCTTCTTGAAACATTCTATTCTCTCGGTTTCTATGACATTGTAATCTCTTGGGTGTCCTTCTACCTCGTTAGTCTTTTTCAGATTCCTCTACTTTCTCATCCCAGCCTTTAAATGTTGGGGATTCTGAAGGACAGTTCTTAGCCATCATCGCTTTTCTCTATACTCTATGCCTCATTCATTCATTCATTTTGTTCATCATCTCTTTTTTTAGTACTTACTTTGTGTTGCATGCTATTTTTCTAGACGTTGAGGATGCATTGGTGCTTTGCATTTCCATGCTTTTAAATACCATATATATATATATATATATAAATCTCCCATTCGTTTCTAAGTTTCATGAACCCAGACATCTCTCCCGACTAGGATCACATCTCCATTTGGCTGTCTAATAGACAACTCAAATTCGACATAATAGCACTGATGTGTAAGTTTTTAACAGACTTAAGGATTTAGTCTTAAATCATTATAAAAGAGGCTAGTCATAACTAGTAATCATAAAGGTGCACTCTTACATGTAATTGTAAAAGTCTTCGCTTTTGAGACTTCGAAGCCTTCCTTGTCAATTTTGCTGTGAGTTCTATCTTGTGGGTGACATATGTACATGTGTAGTAAGCCATTTACATTTCCTTCAGTACTTTCTTGATATATAATGGCTAAGTCTGTGCCAACACCATAATGATTAAGCTTCTCTGGTAAGTAAAAATGTTTTTGTTGATTTTTTTTAAAAATTATTATCAGAAATATAAGAAATCAGTCATTGCTTGTTTATCTGGAAAGTATCTTCATGCTGGTGAGTTCAGTGTTACTAAACACCCTTTTCCTTTAGCTGTTGAAGGGCCTTAGTATGCATTTTGTAGAAGTTAAAACTGTATTAGTCAGCCAAAAGGGGTGCTGATACAAAGTACCAGAAATCTGTTGGCTTTTATAAAGAATATTTATTTGAGGGTAGAAGCTTGCTGTTACAAAGCCCTAAAGAGTCCAACTCAAGGTACCATAAGAGGGAAGCGGCTGTGGCTCAATTGGTTGGACTCCCGTTTACCATATGGGAGGCCCCGGGTTCAATTCCCAGGGCCTCCTGGTGAAAGCAAGCCGACCTGCATGGCGCAATGAGTGAGTTGGCGCAACAAGATGACGCAACAAAGGGAGACAAGCAGACACAGAAAAATGCACAGCAAATGGACACAATGAGCACAAGCAGCAAGGGAGGGGATAAATAAATAAATAAAAATACATCTAAAAAAAGGTATCATAAGAGGTACTTCCTCACTCAAAGTCTGTTGCCATGTGTTGAAGAAAGATGGTGGGCAATGTCTGCGAGGGTTCAGCCTTTCTTCTTTCTCTTAGGGCTTTGTGGCCCAACTTCTTCTGATCTCAGCAGTAGGCTGGAATAAGGCTTGTCCCTCTTCCCGGGACTCATTTCTTTCTGGGGTCAGCTGCTCTGGTCTCTTCACAAGGTCAGCTGTAGACTATCAGGCTCATCTTTCTTCCTGGGCCGCAGGATCCTCTGGGTATCTTCTCTGTGTATCTACTTCTGTGTTCTTGATTGAGCTTCTGTTTATATCAGGCTACTAAGGAGGGGTGGGGACTCAACCCTGCGTGTCCTAATGGCTTGGTCAAATCAAAGCTCTAATCTTAACATAGTTTAATCAAAGACATTTCAGCTGAATCTAATACAATCAAAAGGTATCATGCCCAGAGTAACAGACCGGTTTACAAACATAATCAATATCTCTTTTTGGAATTCATAAATAATATCAAACTGCCACACTCTTAAAACACAAGTTTAAAACAAACTCTCTCTAAAGAATAGTTTCAGAAGAGCTTAACATTCTTGGATTGGTTTTAGAGTAGGACCATCCTGGATTGCACATGCCAGGGACATTGATCCAATAGTCCAAAAAAAGACTGAAAGTTCCAATTTTTCAGATAAAAAAATTTGATAACCAAATGATATGACATATAATGAATTCATGATGTTCATCATAAGTTGATCTCCCATTATCATAATCTGAAGGATATGGATCTTAAAAAAAAGATATTGCTATTCTGTCACCTTTAAATTTGTTTGTTTACTATACATATGACATTATAACCACATTAAAATTTTTTCAGAGGAAAAAAATTAGTTTCATTACCCTGGCATTTTAACTGATTAAAAAGTTTCCCTTTTCCCCATTCTTGTCATGTGCATGTGTATTTACACAATTAAATACATACTCTGCATTTTGTTCTTCATAGTTCATTTATAAGTTTTTCCATGAAAATGAAAATATAATGAAATAATATAATGAAATAAGCATAAATGTTACTTAATTTAATAAAACAAGATTGTTAACATTTTTAGTGACTGCATAATAGTCCTTCAGGTTTACTTTATTGTTGCACAGATAGTTTTCTTTTGGGGAGGGGCCTAACCTGGGGCATATTTCTTAGTGCTTTCCTATTATTAATTCAAGAACATCAGAATTTTGTACTTTTTGCCTTAAATTGATTCTGACAAGCTCAGAATTTTGTTTTCTAAAAAAGGGTATTTGGCATTCTTTGCATGTGCTTTCCTTTATCTGCCAAAGCAAGATAATCACAAACCAACCTTAAAATAATACAAATATTATATTTAAAACTTTTTATGCTAAATGCTGGTTAAAAAATGGTGAGTTACTTCTGTCATTTTTTTTTTCTCTCGTTTGTGAACCTGAATGTTTTCCCATGTTCATGTCTGCCTTATATTCCTTCTCTATGATGAGTTGTCTTTGTTTATCTAATTATGCTTTGCTATTTTTCACTCTGAGTGGTATGACTCATTCTAATTTGAATGCCAGACTGTCTTTTTTGTAGACTCTGAATTCTCCATTCAGGAGTGTGCAAACAAATCATGAGAATATTCTTTCTTAGGCATCATAGAAATTAATGTTGGAACAATTCTGCAGGTATCATAAGGTCTATTTCTAATAGTTCGCATGCTCTTTGGCAAAAACTTTACACTTGCATATTATGATTGGTATATATTTTTGAAGCTATTACTTTAATTTTTATGAGACTTAATGATTGAGGTTTGCTTTCAAATTGTTATGAGATTTGTTGGAATGCAGAATCGAAAGGTCAAATAATAATAGGTCATATAAGAACACTCCCCACCCCTAACCCCATTGTTGGGTTAGGTACTGTGACTCTGCCATGACCTTACTAGGTTAATTGCATGTGTGAAATTTTAAGTTAACACTTAATGTGAGAAAGAAGATAGTTACCATACTAATATTAAATTCCGGGAGATTTCTCAGTCTTAAGTTAAGGGGCAGTAGTGAACTAATGCTATGTCAGCAATACCAAACTACATGTTTTCTGGACCCATGTGCTTATTCATGCCTCTGTGCCCTTGCTTTTAGGCTGTTTCCTCTGCCTGGAATAATTTCCCTCACTTCTGCTTGGCAGTAGTATAACTCCATTCTGGGAGATTCGATGTATCCAGTTATAGTAGTAACCCTACTTGGATTCCATAAATATCTCCTACCATTTTGCAATGACATTTTCTGTTTATTTTCCTCTCTCTGTATTGGATTAAAAGCTTCCAGGGAACGTGTATTCATTTATATATCCTAGTACACGGTATGATGTCTGTCATATAATATGTGTTCAGTTAATAGGGTTTATTGGTATGAACTGGTCGAAATCGTAAGAAGGTCTAGAAGAAATTGTTTAATGCATTAGATGGGCTAACTGACTGAATGAGAACCAAGTACCTGTAATTTTTAGTTTAACCCCAAGAACGAAAATAATTGTGCATTTCCAGGCAGGGTAGTGAAGTGGACTGGGTGAATGTTGTACTTAACTGCTGGGGAAGAGAAAGGGACAGACAGTAGATCTCAAGGCTGTGACCTGTAGAGGAGAATTATCTCCTGCATATCCCCACTCACATTCCCTCAATATTATCATCCTTCTTTTCCCTCATCTCCCTTCCTCAATTTATCTATACACTTTTATTTCTACCAAATCTGTGGTCCTATTTAGTAGAAGTAAAAAGGTAAATGAAATAATTGTAGGAACCTAGTGGTAATGACACCACAGTTTTGAGCTGTTCTAGAGGGTATAAGGTTCTTATTCTTCTTTTTTCCCAGTACCAATCCCAGAATATCAAATTGAGAAGGAAGTGTAAATTTTCTTCTTGGGGAGTACACATTAAGGCACTAGTAGCCTGGATGGTGCCAAAGCTAATGGATATCCAAGAAATCTTCTTGACTATGTTTTTATTCCCACATCCCCCCATTGGGTCATAGAAGTAAACTTTGGTTGTCTGGAACCTTAAAGTAGATACATTTCAGCAGATAATATGTAACTCCTGTGTATAATGTGATGTGAAGATGTATAAGGCGTAGTGTCTACTCTCAAGGAACTTTAAGGGCATAGGAGATTGGGTCAATGAAGCATGCATATATATAAATTATGTGCTGTAAGTCTGATAAAACAAAATGCTGTGAGAATTTCAGTTAATAAATGATGACTATCATAATCAGGGACGGTTTCCTTGAAGAGGCTAGGGATGGGTAGTTGGGAAAAGCTATAAAGGAAATAGGCAAAGGCACAAGGGTAGGAAACCAAGGTCTATATTTTGAGAACCATAAGTCTATTTATGGTATATTCTAAGGTCTAAGTAGAGTTGCCTGAGAGAGAAATACTAGACCATATTAGGGAAGGCCATGAATGATAAGTAGAGGAGCGTATATTTAAGTGGGAAGCTATGGAGCCTTAGTGAATAAGTAGCTGGTATGATCTGAACTGATTTAGAAAGATGTGTCTGGGGTTATGTATAAGATATTACTGTCCAGCTTGGAAACTAGTATAATAATACTGGTGGGGGCAGATGTGGCGCAAATGGTTGGGCGTCCATCTCCCATATGGAGGGACCTGGGTTTGATCCCCGGTACCTCCCGGTAAAATAAAGAAAAACATAGAAGGCACGTGGGCCTTCAGGCCTTGTGTGTGGGCGTGCCGCCAGGCCCTGTGTGCGGGTGTGTCAGGCTCTGCCGAGCCACGCAGCAAGATGATGACATAACAGGAGAGTGACACAAGGGAGAGCCAAGACGAGACGTGCCAAAAAACCAGGAACTAAGGTGGTACAGGTGGTAGGACGCCTCTCTCCCACATTGGAGGTTCCCAGGATCGAATCCCTGTGAAGACATAGGAGAAGGATGAGAAGAGAGGGCAAGAAACAGACACAGAGAGTTGCCCAGCAAATGGGCACAAAAACAGCAAAAACACACACAAAAAAACAAAAACGGGGGGAGGGGGGTGTTAAAAAAAATACTGGCAAGAGATAATAAAGGCTTGTGGTAGAATGTGGGCAGTAGAAATGGAAAGAAAGGGGATGAGAAAAGCATCACAGAGATAGAATTTAAGTGTCTTGGCAGTTGGTTAGGTACAGGATGCAAAGACTTGCAAAGTATCTAAGAGACAGAGTATTGAGTTACTAACAGAAGTAGGAGGAAGTGGTTTTGGCTAAAGGTGATGAGTTATAGATAGAATGAGCTAGCATAATATACAAGTTGAAATGTCATGTAAACAGTTAGAAATAATGAGTTTGGGAGAAAAGTAAGGGGTAGAAATAGATGTAAAAATTCTGTGCTTGGAAGTGATAGTTGAGGAAGGAATGAAATTCTAAGGAGTGAAATTACAGCAGGAAGATTAGTAGTCTGAAGACAAATTTTTTGGGAACATCTCCCTGTAGAGAAAAGGAATCAGTATCATGCAAAAACTAAAGAAATAGCGAGACAGGGAGGATTATTCATTGTATAGTATGGACTTGCCAAGGAGTGTATACAAAATTTTAGATCTTTATAAGAATCCTGCATGGGGGAGGATCACTGGTGTGTGCTGTCAGTGATGTGGGGATGCGTGGGAAGGGGTTCACCTAGGGTATGCCTCTAAGACATATGAATATGTTCAAGTGTTCATGGGACATTGTCTCGGTGGGTGGAGATCCACACAATAACCAAAAGAATATTGAATTCCCATCCTGGGAAGTTCTAATACATTTTCTAATAGTTCAGCAAGAAATCCCCCAAATGCAAGTGCAATGTCTAGTGAACACCATTATACCAGGCGTTGATATTGATGATTGCACTTGTGAACCTTTTCTTGTTAAATTGAAACTTAACCTAGTATTATATATTGCCTAAGAGTTACCTCCTGAAAGCCTCCTTGTTGCTCAAATGTGGCCTCTCTATAAGCCAAACTCAGCATATAAACATACTACCTCCCCTCCCCCGCCTCCCAACGTGGGACATGACTCCTGAGGATAAGCCTCCCTAGCACCGAGGGATTATTACAAAGTGCCAACTAGCAATGCATCTGGAAAAAGACCTTGACCAAAAGGGGGAAATGGTAAATACAAGTGAGTTTTTATGGCTAAGAGATTTTAAAGTGAGTTAGGAGGTTAATCCAGAGGTTATACTTAAGCACGTCTCAGTAGGATCTCATTGACTGCCACAGTAAACAGTGCCTCAAATAGCAGACTCCTGAGGGCTCTAGAGACATCCAGACACTATAAGCAGGGCAGACAGCTCAGGAATTCCCCATTCTGTCAGTGGGCCTTACTTTGGAATTTATGCTTCCCAGTGTAACAGAGTTAGACTCATTTATAGTTTCCCTACACACGGTTCTTCTGCCCCTTTTATTTGAACTTACAATTAGCACTATACCTGATAAATGTATGTCCCAGAGACTTAAATCTTTGGTCTGTCCGTGTGCCATTTGAGTCCAGAATCTCAGCAGAGTTGCAACACCTATTCTCCAGTTCATTGGACTCACCCAGGACAACTAACAAGGAGATGATGATGAACATCATCCCAAAGAACAGAATGTCTGCAACTCCAAGTAAGATAGCTACATTCATCGTCCCTTGGGATCTAAGCTCCCTCTCATTTAGAAGCAGAGTGGGCATCACCATGCCCAAATCCTCACATTGGGGAATGAGAAATGGATTAAAGTAGACTTGTTATTATTCTCCTATAGACTTATTATTATTCTAGCAATGGAAGAACGCTTATCATTGATGTAAAGGCAGTGGCCATCAGAGATTCTGAGGGATGGGAGAGGGAATAATAGGTGTAATATGGGGGCATTTTCTGGGCATTGGATTTGTCCTGCATGACATTGCAATGACAGATAAAGTCCATCATATATTTTGTCATAACTTACAAAATTGTATGGGACAAAATGTCAACTAAACTGCAGTCCATGGTAATTAGCAGTGCCTCAATATGTGTTCATCACATATTGAATGTACCACACTAATGAAATGTGGAAGAGGGAGGGAGTGGGGCATATGGGAATCTCTTATATTTTTTATGTAATATTTATGTAATACAAAACTTGTTAAAAAAAAAAAAAATCCTTCCTCATTCATGGGACTATTTGTATTTACCCAGAGAATACTTTAGAATGCTTCTTGATAAGCCTGTGATAGTTCTTTTCCCTATCTAAATCTTTTTTTCACCTATTTACTTGCATTTTAGTAGGAATATTAGATGACTGGGATAGAGTGTCACATAGCCTTTAATGCATGAACCATAACCGAGATACATTTGATAATCAAATGTGCTTATAATACAGTCACAGGTATTTACTTATCAGACATTGTAGTTTTAGAACTACAAAACAATCTCTACTATACTACTGTTCACTGTTTCTTTTATGGAAAATAAAATAATGTAGCCTTTCTTTTGTAATTAATAGTTTTCTGAGTTAAAAGATAAAGCAGCAGTTTTGATTTCAGTGTTATTAAAATAGTTTGCATTTATTCCAAGTTTTATTGAACACTTAAACAACTATATAGGAAAAAATTTCAAACCTAGAATATCAGCTCTTCTATATCATGTTCTTATACAACCTTAATGAATTTACTTGGATCGACTTATCCATAGAGCAGATGTACAGCAACTTCAACTCTTTAGAACTTCATCTAGAATTTAGAAATAACAAGAAAAGATCCTTGAGCCCACAATAACTGTTTCAATAAGCATGCAAGTGTAAAATACCTTTCAGGAAGATTTAAGAAATTGTTTTGGAGTTACAAGTGTTCTTCATAGTTGATTAGAATAGATTCCTTAAATGTAAGTTTCTGCCCTTTTGCATTATTTGCACATATTAGTTTAAAAATTAATATAGTTTTACTTTTTTTGGTTATACAAATAATACATGCCCATGGTAAAAAAAAAAAAAAAAATTAGGCTATATAAAGTCATTAAAAAAAAACCACACCCAAATCAATTGTATTGCCAACATTCAGGAAAACGTATGTTAACATTTTGGGGCTTAGTCTTTATTTTTTCTTGTGCTTATGTTTACATGCAGGCAGAGTTAGGATGATCAGTTTAAGGTTGCTTTGTAATCAGCTCTTTTTCACTTGTATTGAAAATATCTGCAAATCGGTGACACATAGGGATACTTTTTTTAGTTTCACTAAAAATGCATGAATGTACAGTGTATTGTTGAATTGGTTTCATATTGTTTTCTGCCTTTACCGTTATTAACTGTGTCAGTGAACATTCCTAACTGTGTCAGTCAAGTTTGTGCATTTTTCTTATTTGACTATTTTTCTTGGATAAATTTAGAGCTATAAATGTAAAAATTCTGACTAAAATATTCTGAAACCCTTGGGGAAGATGTGTTTTTAGGGTAATCTTATGGCCTGATAAAGCCAGAAAATAGCATTTCATATTCTAAGGTGTATCAGAGTACTGTTCTGCTGATCATATGTTGAAGTTGTTCCAGAATTTCCATATTGGAGGAATGTAGGGATCATATGTTGAAGTTGTTCCAGAATTTCCATATTGGAGGAATGTAGGGGTAGCTGTAAATTTGAAAAGTGAACTTTGATGATGTATTTTCCTAACACTGTAATTGATTGAAGGGAAGCTGATGGAGAGGATGATGTGGATGGCTTCCTTCCATGTCATCCTATACCTTTGGTAATAGTTTTGGGGAAAATAAATTGTTAAGAAAAAATTATTTTAAGTTTATGAATAATTTCTGATTTCAATATTACAGTCTCATGACTTAAAAGTCAAGACATAAACTTTGAACAAATTAAAAATATAGGGAAGCGGATGTGGCTCAAGCGATTGGGCTCCTGTCTACCATATAGGAGGTACAGGTTTTGATTTCTGGAGCCTCCTGGTGCAGCAAGATGATGCAACAAAACGAGACACAGAGGAGAGACAATAAGAGAAATAGCTGACCAGGGAGCTGAGGTGGTGCAAGAGATTGAGCGCCTGTCTCCCACTCCTGAAGGTCCCAGGATCAGTTCCTGGTGCCGCCTAAGGAGAAGACAAGTAGACACTGAAGAACAAACAATGAATGGACACAGAGAGCAGACAACGAGGTGGTGGGGGAAGAAAAATAAATAAATCTCAAAACACACACACACACACACACACACACAATATATATATATATAGTTTTATATAGAGTGTTTATCCCACAAAAAATTTACTTGTGTCCCCAATGTGGACCTGTTTTGGTTATCAGTGCAAAGTATCAATGATGTAGAAATCTCCTGACAATTGTACTTGAAGATTAATAGAAATATAGTTAGTTACACATTTACTTAAGGCTTGTTATGAAATGATTTACCTGATTAAAAAGATATGTACAATACAAATAATGTGTGGGGATTACTTTTATTTCTCTAAATCAGCAGTGTATAGTCATTAAGAATTCAAAATTTATTTTTCTTGGTTAAAATCTACCTATGTATTTGACATTGACGTTCTCAACCTGCCTTTTTCCTCATGCTGCCCTAGAGATTTATCAGTAATTCATTATTTTATTATTATTTTTTTAGGAGGTACTGGAGATTGAACCCTGTACCTTGTACATGGGAAGCAGGTGCTCAATCACTGATCTACACCTGCTCCCCAGTGAGAGTTGTGTTTTTCATTTGTTTGTTTGTTTTTGTCTGTTTTTAGGAGGTACCAGGGATTGAACCTGGGACCTCATACATGGGACGCAGGTGCTCCACCACTTGAGCTACATCCGCTCTCCTTTATTTTTATTCCCCCTTTTTATTGTGTTAATATAATCTGGATCAGCATATTGCTTTGGTAATTTATGTACATCCTTTCCTATAGTAGATCCTTGAGAGCAAGTACAATGTTTTAAAATTTCTCAGCTCCTTGTTCGTCTTGTATATACGGTAGATTGGTAGATCGTCATATGTTGTTACACTGAATAATAGCTCAGCTTTTTTTTTTTTTTTTTGAAGGAGGTACCAGGGATTGAACCCAGGACCTCTTGTACATGGGAAGCAGGCACTCAACCACTTGAGCTACACCTGCGCCCCTCAACATTTTCTTTGTAATGGTCTTGACAAAACTCTCATGGTAGCATTCATCCTCAATTTCCTTCTGTCATTTTCTGTTGTTTTGTTTTTATAGAGAGGATGGGGACCAGGATTTTACCGCTTTCGTTAATGAAAATAATTGCTCACTATCTCTGAACTTTATACCAAAACAAGAATCATAAATTCATGAATTAGTTCCTCTTCGTTGAATGAAGTCTTATTCTGGGGAACCAAGATCAGAAAAAAATATTTATCTTTTTCAGTCTTCATGTTTTAGGGGGCTATTATCTTAATGCTTACAGGACTATATTTTCATTCTTATTTCACATTTCTTTGTTTAATATTCAGGCATTAACTGTCATAGTATTTCTTAAAATTGAATAATAGAATTCTTTTAAATGGGAAGAAAAAATTCTGACTCTCTATATTGACTTAATACATTAGGGGGGAAAAAAACTAACCTATATTATTTAATGGTCAAACATAACATCAAATAAATATAAGCCACTTATGATTATCATGCAACAGGTGTAAATTCAAAATAAATTTATAAATTAAATAAAACTTTAAAGTTCATAAAAGGTAAATCAGAAACAGTAATGTCCTGGATGGTATTTGCTAAAACTCACTTCTCCCTTGAAATTTAACTATTGTGGTAGACTTAGAAATTCTTTTGTGCAGTATTATGGGTTATACTATGGACTTGTACTATGGGGTGCCTTGGGATGACTCAGGGCTCTCTCTTTTAAGCTATTTAAGCAATTGCAAACCCTTTTAAAAAAAACAAAACAAACTTTCCTTTGTTTATATAGCACAATGTAATATATATTTGGTCATCATTTGGTGTGAATGCATTATTTATATATTAAGTTTGCCTCTGTTATCTCATTAGTTTGTTTTGCTATTGAAGTAGCTTGGGCCTAACACAGTCAAACCCCAAAGCAGTGCTGAATTTGCTTTGCATTCTTGATTATCCATTGGTCATGCCAGAGGATAAAGGTTATATTATGCTAACATGTTAATTTTGCGATTTTGTAAATAAATTACTATGGAAATAAAAAATGCAAAAATAAATTATTAGAACTACTGGTTCCAGAGAATGTCTATGAACTCCAGTTTGGGAAACAGTGATAATTCTTAAAGTTATTCTTAAATAGGTGTTTCTTATATATTAAAAAGCAAAAAAATTCATGGCTCTTGTTTGAATTATCTGCTTAGATTATCCTAGTGTGAAAAATTTTGACAATGTCTGCTTAGAATAGAAGAATTGAGATTTTGTAGCCTTTAGATACAGGATAACCATGCTAAAATTTAAAATAATTTTATTGATATAATTTATAAGTATAATTTTACTTTTATATAAATATATAGTTTTAATGGCAATATAATTTTTACACCTTTTGTTTGCATCAGCAGTTAGGAATTTAAAATAGATATGTCTGTCTTAAATAGCTGCCATGGAACCTTAGAATGTATTGTTTTTAAAAGTGTCTTCAACCAACTTTAATTTCTTTTCTATTGTTAATTTGTCCTCTGGTAAAACTGAGATTACTAAGGATTAGAATAGAAAAGAAATAAAGAAAAGCTAAGGCAGTGATTCTTAACTATTTTCAAGTTAAAATGGTATTATTTGATTATAATAATCTATAACTGAGGAAACTGAGAAACTGACTTTTTTCCAAGTTGACATGATAGTAAAAGGTAGGCAGATGAAAATTTTCTGGTTTAGAGGCTTGTGTACTTTGTACTTAACCACAGAATCTTTTTACAGAACTAGGACAAGATGATAATGTTTGGCAGGTAGCAGTATAAAATATGTAATTTTACTATTGCTTTGCTGTGTGACCTTGGAAAGATCACTTAACCTCTTATATTCTGTAGTCTATTTTTCAAGTAGGGTTTATGATACTTGGCAATGTATATTCTATAGTATGCA
The DNA here is from genome assembly GCA_029593785.1 of Cabassous unicinctus. NCBI lineage: Eukaryota > Metazoa > Chordata > Mammalia > Cingulata > Chlamyphoridae > Cabassous > Cabassous unicinctus. Next base: position 22,623 of record JAQZBX010036794.1, read on the forward strand.
ACTTAAAATGCTTGGAAATAAAGGACACTTTCCTTTATCATTATTATTGCTTTAATCAGACTTTGCTTTATAGCCACATTTCATATGGGAAGTGAAAGGAAAAGAGGAATTCGGGAAAGCAGAAAATGTATGCTAGAATTTATGCATTCAAATGAGTGTTACCTTTATGAACAATGACCTTAAAATTTTGTGTACTTGCTGCAATTGCTCAAACTATCCATTGGATTTCATTTTAAAACTAATGATTTCAGGGGTATATTTGCCTTTGTACAAAGATGTATCTATTCAACATGAAAATATTAGTGAACTCCATCACTAAATAATTCAGTTGTTGGATCTACTGGATACTTAAATATGCTTTTAGAACATTTTTGACTGTCCATGTAGACTTCAGCAACAGAATAGTTTTGATGAATATTTTTGTAGGTTAGATTGCTAGAAATTGATTATCTTTGAATAAATAATTGTTTGTTTTTTCCTAGTCAGCAGATAAGCAGCGAGCCCTAGAAGAAACCAAAGCCTATACCACCCAGTCCTTAGCAAGTGTTGCCTATCTGATAAACACCTTGGCCAACAATGTCCTACAGATGCTGGATATCCAGGCATCTCAGCTACGAAGAATGGAATCTTCAATCAATCATATTTCACAAGTGAGACCACACTGTTTTTCTATTTTGTCTCGAAGAACACTTAATAAACACAGACAATCTATAATGCTGGATGCCCTAATTATGTGAGTGAACTCACACATATGATTTGGAAAATACAAACTTAATATTAGATTGTTTTCTGATTCTTTTTAATTGAGTGTGTATTTCCTCTGTGACTTTGATAGGGAAGTAAACTTTCAAGGGATTTACTAAAACTGAGATGTCATGTTAAAATAAATCAGCCTTGAGTTGAAAGTTTTTGACTCGTTTCTTTCAAATTTTATAAAATTTCCCTCTTCTTTATATTTTTAAAAGATAAATGTGATAGCTTGGTGGCTTGGCTTGTTTAAATTTTTTTTTCATGTTGATAAGATCTGTTTACTGGGGCGCTACCATACCTCAACAATGGAAAAACCAAACTGACTAGCAAATCTTATGAAGTTATCTTTATATGGAATTTAAAAAAGTAAATGTACTTTACTTTTAAAAAAGATTTAGTATATCTTTTTTAAAATTCCATATAAAATTTTTATATAAATCATGCTAGGGAGCGGATGTGGCTTAAGCAGTTGAGTGCCTGCCTCCCTCATGGAGGTCCCGGGTTTAGGTCCCAGTGCTTCCTGAAAAAACAAAAACAAGCAAAACAAACGATAAAACCAACTCAGGGAAGCTGATACAGCTCACAGTGGTTGAGTACCATATCCCCACATACAAGGTCCTGGGTTCAATCCCTGGCCCCCGATACCTTAAAAAAAAAAAAAAAAAAAAAA